>OZ012739.1:513822239-513898796 GCA_963859935.3 Lathyrus sativus | reverse complement strand
AACTTGTTCAAAATGATGTTTTAAGGCTAGTAAAGAGGTCATGAGTTGTTGGAAGTGCTTGTATCTCAAAGTTACAAAAATGACCTAAAATAAGGGTATAAGTTAAATAAATCAAAGATGGAAATTAATACTTTTGATCTATACATCCAAACCAAGGCATGTAATAGGTCGTTTTGACTCTAAAAAGCATTTTAAGAACATTGGTTTAGCCACAATTTTGATTTGAGGTCTAATTTGTGGACTTGCTTTGAAAAGTAGTTACTTACATCCTAAGTAACATTTGCAAAACACATGAGAGATCAATACACAAGCTTCCAAGGCATTGTAACACATCTAATATCTCACTTGGAGAGATTTTGGGATCATAACAAGCTGCTGCAACAAGTGAAACCAGAATTTGGGTGAGTATGGCATGAGATGGTATTTTGGATGACATGAGAAATTCAACATCTCCTTGGATGATTCCAGAAGGTTCTAGAGAGGTCCAACATCATCTATATATTGATTAGAAGGGGTTCAAGTGCAAGGTTGGTGAGAATTGAGGGAGAGAAGAGAGTTTGCAACTTCACATTGTTCATTGCAAATTGAAATCAGTTTCTGCATTCTACACCATTTTTTATCTTTCTTTTGATTTCAACAACTTCTATTGAGGATACTGAATGATTCCAGATCAATTCCATAGCCAAATCCTTGAAGGATCGTGTTCTTGCATTTGAGTTTCAACACCTGCAAGTCACTATCGGATTTGGAGTTCCAAGCATTTGCAATCAATTCTCTTGCATACAGAAGCAAGAACTTGGTACTTTGAATGATTCCAGAGCAGTAGAAGGGTTGAATTGAAGAATTACTACATCTGTTATTCAAGAATTCACAGGTTTGAAACTTTTACCCCTCACCTTAAATTAAGCAGAGTTAGGTTAATTTGTTAGGTTAGATTGATAGTATGTGGTTAGGAGATCGTTTCTGGAAACTTAGAGAGGATTTGGTGGTGATCAATGAGATGACACAATTTCTGTTTGGATCAAGAACATGCTAGATATTGAGAAATAATATGAGTATTATAGCAAGAACTGATCAGGGTAACATGGTGAACATTTTAGACCAAACAATTTGAAGAATGGTGATAATTGAGGTCTGAGCATAATTTTGATTCTTGATCGTGTTTTAGGTTAGAGGTTGATTCAATAAATTCTGAGGCTAGGGTTAGACTCAGGGAGAGATTTAGAGTGATTTAGTGTTTTAAATCTTGAATTTCGATGGAGATTTGAGGGAGCCCGAGTGAGGATGAGGTTGATGCTTGAACTCTGTTTCAATGGATGCTTCCCTCCATTTTCATGGCTAGAGGTAGGTGATGAAGTCCTAGCCGTCAGATTCACGTATGACCATTGACCAGAGCCAAATCCAAGGGCCGTGTTTTAATCTCAGGTTGTGAAGAGGGAAGAATGCTGATGCTCTAAACGCTGCGTATCATTAAACCAAAGGTTTTGGGCTTTGGTGAGAAACAACTATCCACACCCCCCAGCGAGCCCAATCCATGAATTGAACTGAATTCTCTTACTTACTGCACCGTGACTTTTTCTTTTTTTCTTTCTATTTCCATATTAATTTCTGATTGTGATATGGGCTTAGGCGCTTTTCTACTGACACCCCCCTTTTGGCCCAGTCTGAATATTGAACTGATTGTCATTGCTATCTGCACCACACGCTTGGTTATTTAGTTTGATTTTCTTTAATTTTTCATTTTTATTCATGGTTCATGATTAAATCATATAAAATTGAAAAATGATCCAATTAATCCCATTCTTTTTGCATTATATTCATGATTGAGTATAGTATGTTTTAGATAAAAAATATTTTTATTTCATGCATTTTCTGATTTTATGGGAATTTTTACATTTTAATTGATATTAAAATAGTTATGTTTAATACTTGATTTTGTGGAATTTTGTGTGATCATGTGGTGATGATTTTGATCCTGATTTTTTGTGAGTTGTTAGCATAGACATGCATGCTCCCCATAGATTTTTCTCACATTTTTGTGATGAACATAGGTGGTATTTTAGGTTGAAACCTTTAGAAGCTCCATTTTTAGGGTTTATGGTTGATACCTTTGGATTTAGAACTTAATAGATGATTTAGTCCCTGGTTTTTGTATGAGGCATTCTTAATTGAATTAGGATCCCTTAGGAATTTTTGTAGAAATTTATAAGATAGTGTGTTATATTTGATTGATTTTAGTTTAGGTGCTAGTTTTAGATGATTCTAAGGCACTAACTCAACTAGATTAACATCTTTAGTTCCCTTAGATTAGGGTTGTGCTTTGCTTGTTCTTGGATGATGATGAAGACAAGTTGAAGATGCATTGGATTGCTTGAAGAGGCTTGGATTTGAAGATCTTCCCTTCTTGTGGTGTAGTTTTGATTAGGTTAAGATTAGGGTTTGTAGGCAGAGCTTCTAGATAGTTCTCTTCCTTTATAAACATGGAATATGTTGATCAATTCCATTCCTCCCTATGATGTAAGTTCCCTTGTAAAGGCCTCATCCCTCCTTTGGTAGGATGTGTAGATATTTGCAAGTTGGTAGAACCTTTGAGGGTCCCTTTCTCTGATGACAGGATGCTCAGTGGTGACCTTTGGTCTTCACTCTGCTACCAATCATCCAAACTTTGCTCTTGATAGATGAATCTTTCTCCCTTGTTAGAGGATGGAGTTCCTTGCTTGAAGAAGATTGAAGGATGGAGTTGATACTTCCATGTGATTGAAAATTTCTCTGAGAAGCTGAAGCTTGTAGATGAAGAGGAACTAGTTGATACTGGTGAAGCAGAGAGAGCTGAAGCTTGAAGAACAAGTTGATACTTATGAAGAGGATTCAATTGAGATTGAGTGAAGAGCTTAGGCTTGAGGAATAAAGGATAAGTTGACACTTGCATTGAGGCATTGAGAACCTGAAGGAATCAAGTTGATACTTGCAGTTAGGAGTGAAGCCTGAAGGTGGAATTGACTGAAGAGCTGAAGCTTAGAAAAGAGAGAACAAGTTGATACTTATGTTTGATGTGTTAGAACCTCGGAGAAGCAAGTTGATACTTGTCATGAAGGATGATTGAAGTCTGAAGGCTGGATTGCTGTCAGAAGAGCTGAAGCTTGGAAGTGAAAGAGAGAGTTGTTGATCTGCTTTCTTTCTTGTCTGTTTTCTTTTTTGTATTGATGTGCCTTGTTTGACTTGCTTGATGCATTAGAATAAGTTCATATCTAGACTGACTTTGAACTAGGAGCATGATTGCACTAGAGGTTGAGTTGCTCCCTCTGCTTGTATTGTTACTGTATGGCTTTGCTTGCGGGTATTCGGTAGAGCCCAACTCCCTTGCCCATGTGGTTTGTTTTGCTTGATAGCATTTTATTTCTTCTGTATGATTGCAGTTGCTCATTATTGTCTTGCTTGATAGCATGTTATTTTATTTCCCCTGTATGATTACAGTTATTCATATCTGGCTTGAGGTTGAGATGAGCTTGTGGAGGCTGATGCCCCACACACATTTCCTCCCTCACTTGCATTGCATGCATTTTACAGTCGTTTACTGTTTACTGTTCAAGCTGATGCTTTATCTGTTTCTGTTTATCATTGACATGATCCCCTAGGAATCTCACTTCCTTTGATAAGGAAGCGATGATAGAAATTTAGGTTGAAACCTATGCATGATAACTTCTAGGAGTTCCTTGTTTCAAACTTCAACTATAGGATGAATCCTTGGCATGACAACAGTAGGACTTGATAGTCTCCCTTTAGTTGAGCCCGTTCTCTCTTCTCATCTCAAAGCAACTTAAGATACAGTAATCATGAATGATT
Organism: Lathyrus sativus; assembly: GCA_963859935.3. NCBI lineage: Eukaryota > Viridiplantae > Streptophyta > Magnoliopsida > Fabales > Fabaceae > Lathyrus > Lathyrus sativus. The sequence continues at coordinate 513,894,953 of OZ012739.1, read as the reverse complement.
TCTTTCGTATGTTACGAGCCTTAAGCTATCTGAGGAAGGATTGTTGGAGAGTTTCTTTTCAACAGTCTAGATGTTTAGTATGGTACCCTTTGGGTGACATGCGACACATTCACTCTCAGGTTATAGTCTTTAGTGCGATTGAAATTGCAAACACAATAAAAAACAGTTCTTTCGTAAAAGACAGAAAACAAACTTCAAACCTTTTTGCCCCGTGGGCCCGTAATTCAAAGGAAGCTTTTCTGAAGAAAAGAGTGTCGTTAAACTTCAGTTCTACCGCAAACAGGCTTTGTCCCTAACTGCTGGAACTGCTGTTTAACCCTACTCGATAAAACAGATGAATCTGAATTCCCGTAATCCGTATTATCCCGAACTACGTAAGCTCTGATCCCTCATACCTGTTGAGAGTACGTAGGCACAATACTGACGTATTGGCGATCTACCTTCCCCGTAACCCGTAGTTAGTCGAACTACGTTGACTCTGATTTCTCATTCTCTGATGAGAATACGTAGGCATAAAGCGCGACGCTTTGCCGAGTCATTTTCTTTTCTGTTTAAGCTAGCCTTGATAGGTAGATAGATAAAACCAATCCGTCCAGTAAACACAACAAGCGTGGATCCCGTTGAGTACGACGGATGTGAGGGGTGCTAATACCTTCCCCTTGCGTAACCGACTCCCGAACCCAGACAACGGTTGCGATGACCTTGTCTTATACCTTTTTGTCAGGTTTTTCCGATCGTTTCCTTTCCCGCTCTGAGGGTTAAATAACGAAAGGTGGCGACTCTTCTGTTTTGCCGACACCTTATTTTCGCGGAAGCGACAAGAATCCTTCCAAAATTAAATTTTTGCTTCATGCCGCTTTACTGCAGTTCGAACAAAATGGCGTCGTCGTCGAGGATTGGTGTTTAGATATTGAATCACATTGCAATAGTTTCTATATTTTGAGCTTTGTATAATTTTTTATATTGTATATATACTTGTTTACTTTTATGTTTTCTTAAGTATTGATTAGGGATGAATGATGACAACTTCTAGATTGGTTGCTATTTATATAAAAGTATCCAATGAAGGTTCTCCTAAGTTTGGATGGTGATGGTAGGATGTTGAAAATGTGAATGCAAGCAAGGTAAATTGTACTGCTTTATAGAATGTTAGAATAGTTTAAAAATTTTGTGATTTGTGCAAATGTGTATTTTTGTTTCATTTTGCAACTTGTTTGAATGCTTGTTTCACTTAGGTCCAAAAGCCACAAATTGTGAGAAATCTCCATTATTTACTATACGCTAGGATGACTGGTAACTTTGTTTAATTCGTTTGATTCATGCTTAATCTTTTGATTATTGTGATTTTGTGAAAACATTAGAAATGATCAAGGCATTTGTTTATATTGAGCACAACCATATCCAAAAGTAACTTACCCGTGAGTAGTGAGAATTTGTTAACCCCTTTGAGCCTAAACAATTTAGATCTCATTTTAGTTATGAACTTGGTTTATGTACATAACATGAAAGTTTAGTTCATCATAAAATTTTGTGATATTCTAAAAAAACATCTTGAACCTTTGAACATTGTTTAAATTGATTTCCTTGCCATAAAAAGTAAGGAGCATTTACTCAAGGTTTGGTTGAATTCAGGTTTAGGAGAATTAAAAGAAAAGTGGTAGGTTACTCAAAATTTGGAAAATTTTCAAATAAGCATAAGAAAAGAAAATTGTGAATATGAATGTGAAAAAAGAAAAAGAAAAAGCATGCTTGTTTGAAAAAGAAAAATAGAGAATGAAATAATTGTGCAAAAGGAAGTTTGAGAAGGTTTGCAATAGAGGAAATAAAGTGGTGAATGAAGTTGGGATGTGTAAATAACTTGTGTAATGAATGTTTCTTTTGCATTGGTAATTTCGATTCAATGGTCTTTAGAAATGACCATTTGTTGTGAACCTGACTAAGCTGCAACCTTAAAAGCTCTTAGTGATCTTTTTGCTTCCATATTTTTATTTTTGATTGTTAGATGAATGTATGAATTGAATTTTTATTAGCATTATTTGTCAAGTGAGTGGAATTGTCCCGCGGTTGCAAACACGTGAAATTTCGTCATCCTTATTTTGAAGAGGAGTGTTAGAGTGATTCAAGTATGAAAATTTAGTTGTTATTTGAAACATTTCATGATAGATGTTTAAGAACTAAATTTTTTATCATTGTTCGATTCTATTAAGTGGTGAACATTGCTTGTGTGCATTCTCATGTTTGAGGAAATCCTCTTATTTGAGCAAATCTCTCTTGTTTGAATTTGAATCGTTAATCCTTTCTTTGTTGAATCTCATGCTTGAGCAAATGCTATTATTTGAGAAAATTTCTCTTGTTTGAATGAGGGGCATACTTTTCTTGAGGACAAACAAAAATCTAGTTGGGGAGAGTTTGTTAAATGCAAATTTTGACTCAAATTGAACCATCTTTCTTGGCATTTTTCAACTCATTTCTCATGTTTTAATGAATTTTTTTCTCGTTCTTGTATGATTCTTCAATTATATTTCAAATACCTTTGGATTTTTTGATGTGTGCGTTATTGTGAAGAATATAAGCATAGAACATCAATGATTAAGACATAAAGGATTGGACAGGGAAGCCAAAGAAATGAACAAGAATCAGCATGTTCGCTGTGCGAACACCAGCGAGGTGAAAGCGAATGCTCATTGTGCGAGGTCCTGGTAAAGCCTCAGTGAACCATCCCAGATTAGAGGCAGTACGAAAAGGACCCTAAGTTCGTTGGACAAATTTGTAGTGAAGTGGTTTGTTGTACGAAGAAGTGTTTGCACTGCGAACTCAAATATTTTCCAAGGGTGGTTTAACTGTTCTTGAAGCACTTGAAGTGACTAAAAGTGGTCTTCGCTGGGCGAAGAAGGCGTTTACTAGGCGAACAAGACAAATTTTTGTTTTACTATATATGTACTTTTCTCACTTTTTAAAGAGTAAGTTAGATATTTTTTATAATATAATTTTATATCTCTTCATTACAATTATATTCTAGAGAGAGAAACACAAACCTTAAGGGGGAGAAGTTAAGAGCTTCGATCTCTTGTTGGGTTTGCATGTAATCTTTTGATACCTTATGTATTTCATCTAATCTATGTATTGTGAATTTGTTTTGATTCAATATTGATGTTGTCTTTGATTTCTTATTTGTGGGTCTTGACAGAACCTTTTCAAATCTTAGATCTTACATATTAATCTATCAATGAGAAAACTTTTGACATAGTCTTGTATGTTGATATTCACTTGTATCTTCTATTTTATTATGTTGATTAGTAGCATGAGTAGCATGAGTAGGATCAATACGGTATTGTGAGGATGCATGATAATAGATATGAAGAATTATATTCACTTACATTTGGCAAATTAGTTGAATGCATGTAAAAAGTGTTAAGCATATGTATATATTCTGATCATGGCATTTTATATGAATCAATCATGGATCTGATATGGATGTTATCTTTGTTTACTTGTTTATCTTTGATTTGAACTGCTATAGAAATATACTCTTCAAATCTAGATCTAGGATGAATATATGTTAGGTTCTAGACTCTAGACATAGATTTAGGCTTAATATTTGTGTGATTATCAATCCTTAATGCTCTGTGTTGTTGAGTTGCATGAGACATCACCAATGAGATAATACAGTTGATTTCTCGACTTTGTGTTAAACATAACCTCGGTTGTGGGTGATACGTGAGGGTATTAGACGAATGATTGATTTGTATTTAATTGGTTAGAAGAATGCATGTGTTATCAATTGATGAGATCCAATTCTAACAAGGCTCCGTTTATATTTTAAGTCTTTACTTTATATTTTCCGTCTTTATATTTGTTGCCTTTATTTATGGTACCATTGATCTATAAAAAAAATTCATAACAAGCTTAGAAATGTAGAGACAGTTGAATGACATTCTTTCCCTCACACCGATCCATTTAGGGAATATAAATCCTGGAGGGAATCCTTCCAAAACTAAATTTTTGCTTCTTGCCGCTTTACTGTAGTTCGAACATTGCACTGCCATTAATAAGAACTGACATGGAACCTTTGTAAATGAGAGCCTTCATCCATATTTTCAATATATCGTCGAAGTTCAGCTAGTTCAACGAATACCTTAAGAAATCCCAACTACCGTAATCATAAGCTTTCTCAAAATAAATCTTAAAAACATGCACTCCGTTCTCAGACGTTTAGCAAGGTCCAAAATTTTGTTGACCACCACAACTCCATCTGATATGCTCTTACCAGGAACAAACGCGGTTTGATTGGCTGAAATGATACTTCCTATGACCTTATTCAATCGAGAAGCCGAGATTTTAGACAAAATCTTTTGAAAATAGCTGACCAAAAAGATTGGTCTGAAGTTAACCAAAAACTATGCGTTATTGATCTTATGGATAAGCGCGATGAATGAAGTTGTGTCAGCCTTAGACAAAGTAAAATAAGAATATAAATCCATGAAAAAACAATTGGAGTCCTTCTTAACCATCTCCCAATAACTCTGCATAAAACTGAAGTTGAATCCGTCAAGCCCAAGGCTCTTATTGTTGTTACAACTCTACACCGTAGACTTAACTTCTTCTTCCCAAAAACATCCTCAAGACACTTTCTTTCAACATCAGTGACATATAACATTTCCATATTGCTGAGCACCGGTCTAGACATATTCTCCTCTCTGAATTTAGCCTTAAAAAATTATGAACTTCGCTTTTGATATCTTTCGCTTTCTCCTTCCTGCCATAAGGTGAGTTAACAAAAGAGATAAGATTTCTTCTATATCTGACTCTCATAACCTTATAGAAAAAACTAGAATTCACGTCTCCTTCCTTCAACCACAAAGCTCTCGATTTTTGTCTTTACAAACTCTCCTTGAATATCAGTTGATTCCACACCTCAGAAGTTGCAAATCCCCTCTTCGAAGCTAAATCATCAATGGTAGCGACATCAGAAAAGCCAACCGAATACTCCAACATTCCACTTCTTCAAACTGATCTTCAGCATTCTCAACTTCTCTTTCAAAACAAAACCACCCATTCCCGATACCTTGAAAGGTTTCCACTCTTTATCAATGAAAGAAAAATATTTGTGTTTAAGCCAACAATTCTTGAATTTGAACGACTTAGGGCCCCAATCCTTATTGCTCCCTTTTAACCAAATAGGACAATAATCGAAGATGTCCCTTGCCTACAAGATCTTCCATTCCACAATCAAAGTTTTCAGAAAGCAAAAATCAGTATAATCTGCTCATGGAAGTATCGACTCTATTGAACCAAGTGAAGGACCTCCTATGCTAGGAACATCGATGTAGTTCGGCTCTTCAATGAAACAACTAAACTCCTCTATCTCCCATCTTCTCCCCCTTCAATCACTTCTTTCCTCTTTAAACTACAAGAAACAATGTCCCCATAATATCCACTCCCCCTACTGAACTTTTCCTCCAGAGCAAGCAAATCCCTCCATAATCTCTTCTTGAGCACAAGATGACAAGAACAATACATGTTCGCAAAGAAAATCTCTTGACCCATCCAAATGGAGTTTACTCCCATGAAACCTTCTCCCCTAAAACTGAAAGAAAGCTTGAGCAGTTCCTTCCTCCATAAAATAATGATACCTCTCGCTGACCTTAAAGCTCCTGACTCAGACCAATCCACGTTTGCATCTCCCCACATAGAAGAAGCTAAGATATCAAACAAAGAAGCAATCTTGGATTGTTGACTAAAGTAAACATCTACCTAGCCCGATTGAATCAAATGAGTGATTCTCTTCCTTTTGACCTTGTTGTCGCCCCCTCTGATATTAATTGAGAATAAATTCATTGAGCAACTAATTTTTCTTTTTCCCTCTTGTTCTTACCTTCTTTATCTCTTGTTTCCATCTTCCTAATTTCGTACCTGTAACCTTCCTTGATGCCATCTCCATAAATACTATGAGAAGAGATGATCTCCCAAACTTTCTCTAACACCTTATAATCTATTTCCGCCTAAAACCTCTTTTTACCTTGATTGACCTCTAAATCCTTTTCCTTGATATCCTTCTAAAATGACCCATAACTCCTTTTCCCTTGAGAAATAACAATGTTGTCTTCCTCAGAACCAACCTCCTTCCCTATGAAATCCTTCCAGGAAGAACACTCATGAGATGACAATGATTCTGATCAAGAAGAAGATTCTTTCACCAATCTAGTAGAAGGGCCAAGAGTTTCTTACACCACTCTAACTCTGAAAGAGAAATTATTAATCCTCACATTAAACACCTCATTAGAAAGATCTGAAGTATTCTCATCACAACAAATATATTTTCCAACCATGAAAGAAAGAAAAATGAAAAAAATGATGGACCAAGCATGACAAGGAATGCCATAACACCTCAACCACGTTAATCTATCCAGATCAACATCCTCTTCTTTCCACTTCCAAACCTCCAAAAACTACTGACCAAGCCAATCTATCACACCCTCAACTAATGCTTTAAGTTCACCTTTTTCATCTTCTTTAAGGAGACAACGATTGGCACCCAAGGGAGTCACCTTGAGAGTAAAATACCCCTCAAAATGAAAAATCCTTTTCATATTATACGAATAACCAGGGTCCAAAACCTTCCCAATAAACGTTTTCTCAAACATTCTCAACTCCTTCGTACCAACTTCAAAAGCAAGCTACTAAGCAGGCGTAGTAGATAAGTTAGCGAAACCATGTTGGTTACGAGAGTTACGTGTAACATCTGCAAAAGACCCCCATCTTGTGTAATGATATGATGTATTATTGAACTTGGGATTCTTCTCATAACGCGAAGCAAATCTAGGATCTTTAGTCTTGGCTCCTCCTATAGAACTATTCTCATTAAACTTGTTCGAAGAAAACACATCCTCAATAGCTCTATGAAATCGGCGAAGATTTGCATACAAATTTTTCCCTTCTATCAGTAAGTTGTTCAGCTTCAAAACCAAGCTTCTTTGATCTCTGGCCTCGAAAAAATGGACGAAACAATATTTCCTACCTCTTTTGTCCCTCTTAGGTAGAATGAAAACCTTATCAATCTCTCCAAACTTTTTAAACCACTAGCATAAATCTTTAGCACTTAAATGATAAGGGTATTCAATGAAGAAAATTGTTGTAGACTCCTCTTCCTTTTTCCCCTTTAACTTGCTCTATGTATCCCACCTACTTATTTTACCTGCCGATTTGTTGTAAGATACCTTGGTCCATTCTTCAACTTCTTTGATACCTTTTGGTCTCACCATCGTTAAGCAATAAAAAACCAAGTTAGAATTCTGGAAAAGTTAAAGAGAAGGAAGAGCCTCTCTCTGTAACATTTGCAATTGTTGTACACTCCCATTGTTTCCCTAAGGTATTTTAAATGTGTCTTGAAATTCTATGACATTAGTTGCACTCATAAATTCATTATAAATTGTAAATGTGAATTAAAATAAAAAAAATTATATATATATATATATATATATATATATATATATATATATATATATATATATATATATATATATATATATATATATATATATATATATATATATATATATATATATATATATATATATATATATATATATATATATATATATATATATATATATATATATATATATATATATATATATATATATATATATATATATATATATATATATATATATATATATATATATATATATATATATATATATATATATATATATATATATATATATATATATATATATATATATATATATATATATATATATATATATATATATATATATATATATATATATATATATATATATATATATATATATATATATATATATATATATATATATATATATATATATATATATATTCTAAAAAAGTATTTAATAAAAGAATAAAATTTAGATGCATATAAACGAAATTTAATGAACAATTGTAATGTATAATTGAATGAAAAATTTAATATATGATTAATAGCCTGAAATGAGATGTAATGTACAACAAAAATGCACAGAAAATAAATATTATGACATTTAAAAATATTAAATACAAGAACAATCAATTGAGCATATCATAAAAAAGGGATTAAATACAGAGAATAAATATTATGAATTATTCTTCCTTAGGATTTGTTTGTTTGGGTTTGAAGCTAAACTTGTTAAAAGTTCTTCTTGAAGGATTTAGTATTAAGTCTCTGTTTGATTTGTGAGCTTCGTCGCTGTCGCTAATGCGAAAAACCATGTTGGCAATGACAGAAGAGTCGCCACCTTTCGTTATTTATCCTCAGAACAAGAAAGGTAACGATCGGAAAAACCTGACGAAAAGGTATAAGACAAGGTCATCGCAACCATTGTCTGGATTCGGGAGTCGGTTACGCAAGGGGAAGGTATTAGCACCCCTCACGTCCATCGTACTCGATGGGATCCACGCTCGTTGTGTTTATCTGACGGGTTTGTTACATCTATCTACGCTAAAGGTCTGGTCCGAAAAGAAAAGAAAATGACTCGGCAAAGTATCGCACTTTATGCCTACGTATTCCCGTCTGGAACGAGAAATCAGAGTCAACGTAGTTCACCTAACTACGGGTAATGGGGGAAGGTTGCTCGCCAAGATATCGCATCTTGTGCCTACGTACTCTCAACAGGCTTGAGAGATCAGAGCTAACGTAGTTCAGGCAACGGAGAACACAGGTTTGTTCAGCTGCTTTTTATCCAAGTAAAGTTAACAGACAGTTCCAGCAGTTAGTGTATGCAGCTCGACCATTGGAGACTTAGGCATTACCGTTTGCGGTAGAACAGAAGTTAACAGAACTCTCCTTCTAAAAAAGGGTTTCCAAGGGATTATGGTCCAAGAGGACAAAAAGATATTTGATCTTTGTTTTCTGTTTTTTACGGAAGAAGTGTTTTTTAGTTGTCTGTAGTTTGCACAACACTAGAGACTATGACTTAGGAGTGAATGCGTCGCATATCGTCCAAAGGACATATACTAAACACTCTAGATGATTGAGAAGAGACCGCTCAATCATCACTTCCCAAGTAGCTTAAGGCTCGTATCGCGCTTGTACTAACTGGCCTTTATTACGTTTTTTACTGTTGTTTAAGATTAGAAGAGAAACAAACTCTCTACAGGGAAACTGACTCGATCCTACAGTTATCATGCAATATTCATCCTACGGTTGTGGTTAAAAGGGAAACTAACTAATGTTATCATGCATGGTTAGAATCCTAATGTCTGTCATAACTTCTCTTGAACAAGAGAAGTCAGAGTTCCTAGGGGAACATGGCAATGGAAAGCAAACAGTAAAAGAAATAACTGTAACGAAATTACTGTAAAGATGCATGCAATGCAAGTGAGGGAGGAAATATGTGTGGGGCAGAAGCCTCCACAAGCTCATCTCAACCTCAAGCTAGATATGAATAACTGCAAAGATAATAGAAGAAAGTAAATGCAATCAAACAGACCACACACCACACAGGCAAGGGAGCTGAGCTCTACCAAATACCAGCAAGCAAAGCCACACAGTAAAAATACAAGTAGAGGGAGAAACTCAACCTCTAATGCAGTACAAGCAAGGGGAGAAGCTCAACCCTTAGGATGCTCTTAGGCCTATGTTCGTCTGCATAAAGCCTACTACTAATGCAACACTCCAAGCAAGTCACATCAATACAGTTGAACAAGAAGAAAACAGACAAACAGGGAAAACAAGCCAGCAATCTCCACAGCAGAGCAATCTTCTGGAAGCAATCCAATCCAAAGTCTGTAACTGTTCTTCAAGTCCACACCATCTTCAAGAGAAGGAAAGGAATTTATGACAAGTAATCAAACAAGCTCCTATCCTATGGAAGGAAATTAGGTGTTGGGAGGCAAGGGTAAGTTCCTCAGGAGCTTATCCCAGGCACTCAACCAACTAAGAGATTTTTGGGGAAACCTAAAGGTTTGGCTCCTTCAAGAGGTGTGCAATATTCCCCCTACAGGAGGGACTGTGCTACCTCAAGAAGGTTCCTAAAGAGGAAAGAATGGGAGAATTTTAGGAGCATGGAGATGAGAAGCAAGGTAAGTTCCACAGGAACCTACCACAGACACTCAACCAAATCCATTTCCTTTAGAGAGCTTGCTTAGGCTCAACTCCAATGTGAAAGGCAGGGAATTCCTCCACAAGAGGAATTATACCCACAAGGGAGGATCCTAATTAAGCAAGGAATACTTGAAAGGGGAATTAATCCTAGGGAAATATCATCTACCTACTTGAATCTCTAAAGAACGTCAAATGTCATCTCCTAATGATCACCTATACTAAGGCCAATTTGTAAAATTGGGAACTAAGGGAAACCCACTCCTAAAAATTCTAAGGAAAATACTACATCATCCTATATGTGTCAACATGCTATGGTAGAAAAATCAGAAGCTAAACCTAAATCAAAATGCCCAAATTAAATCCAAAACTTCAAGGGTACACTAAAGAGATCCACTAAAGAACACTCCTAAACAACTACCCTAAAATCCTATTTAAAACCATCTAAAAATCAAAACAAAAATCACACAATACCACCTAAATGTGTACAATCAGCATACAAAATCTCAAGATTAAACTCAGAAGTATGGATAAGAAATAAAATGAACAAATTCAGAACCCCATTATCACACTATTAAAAATACACTAAAAGAGAAAATATGAAATAAATGGAAACTGCATGGAAAAATTAAAATAAAAAGCATGATAAAATCCTAAACATATCAATATATATCCACAAATTTTTCCAGAATTTATTACCAATATTTACTATTTTTTTATGAATTAAATCTAACAAACACTAAAACAAAAAATAAAGAAAAGAAAATAAAAGCATGAACAGGGAGGGGTGTAATCAGCAGGAAAAACAAGGCTTAATCTCGCCTGGGCCCAAGAATAGGGGTGTGAAAAGCGCATGGGCGCTGGGCCCATTTGAGTGTTAATTCAGCAAAATTCACTCAATTCTGAACATGACAGGGGGGGTTCATTAAGCAGCTATTCTACGTGTATTGCGTTTGGGCCTGCGAAGGGGGAGGCGCGGACAGTAGCAAGCCCAAAACCATAAACCAATTACACACAGCCCTCACAATTAAATAAAATCAACCATGTGCGGGATCGAACCCACGCTCACTAGGTGCCTGTAGCGCGCTGAAGAAGCTTGGTACCAGTTACTAATTGAAACGACGTCGTATTGGAAGGGGGGACGTGGCGCGTCCTGCAGCGTGGGATTGATGACCTGGTCTTCTTTCTTCTCACGAACGAATGGTGGAGATTGCGTCTTCTCCATTTCAAACTTTGGCCAAAAAAAGAGTAGTCCGCGCGCAGGTACTGTTCTGGCCGGACGGGATGAAATTCCGGTAGCTTCATCCAAGCATAACTCCCTCAATTCTTGACGGTTTGCCACGAAATTTGAATGAAAGTTGAAGGATTTTCCATGAGGATTACAAATATACTATTTAAATAAGCTAAAACTCCAAGATTAAAGAAATCTATGTCCAAAGCGAAAATGGATCCAACACTAATTTGTCACTAAACCTCAAATTTCTTATCCATAATCCATCTATACCTTAATTACAACCTAGCCACATGAATCTAAGATGATAAAAACGTATAAATTGAGTGCAAGTTCGAGAAATGGAAACCTGAGTTGGAGCTTCAATTACAGGTGGTTTCAGGCCTCAATTCTTCTCCAACAAGTGCAGATTGCTTCAGGGAATGATGATGAATGTTTCTTGATAACCAATTCTTGCTGAAACTCTCTGAATCTCCAAAACCGAAAATCAAGTTTCAAGCTCTTTCACCAAATTTCTCCAATGGATTCTCAACTGAATTTGACACTAGAAGCTTCTCAGAATGATCCACATCTAATTTACAATCAGTCTAACAACTTTGGAGGCCCAAACCAAGCCCAATTTGGGATTTTCAATTTTCACCTTCCTTCCAAAATTTCAATGATGGTGGTACGCGTTTTTCCCTTGCTCCCTCCTCAAATCCAGTCCAATTCACTTACTTAACAGTTGTGGAGTGTAATTGAAGAGTTTTCCCTCCTTGATTCCAATCAAAGGGATGCATTTGGTATGTTGCTTCATAATGAAGTAAGACTCCATATGGCCATGTTATAAGCTTCAATTCAAAAATGTGATAATGCCAAAGCCTTTAGAATGTCCATTCCAATCAAAATGACCACAAATTTGGCCTGAAAACATCCCATTTCCAATTGTTTTGAATTTTTACATTTTAATCCATTAAAATGGTCTTTTGGGAATTTTCTTCAACCAATGCTTGATACAATCCATATCTATGGACTCTTGATACTTGGCTAAGCTAAAAACATCATTTTGAGAAACTTTCATGTTGAAGAAAAATCCATTTGAAGCTTGCAAGATAGCGAAATTGACCTATGATGCCAAATGACCTATAATCTTACTTTCCCAAAATACCCCTTCCTTGTAAACCTCATAACTTGAGTTCTACAAATCAGATGGAAGACTTCTAATACAGTTTTAAAATCTAAGATCAATACCTACAACTTTCATGTTGGCCAAAAGTTCAAGAGAAACACCCTTCTAGGTCAAAATTTCCTTGGAAGTTGATGAACTTTCACAGACAAATTTCACATTCCTCAGATGACATGTAACTTGTCTGGACCATAACTTGAGTTCTATAAATCCAATGGAGGACTTATAGTACTCAAATTAAAGCTAAGAGCATTCTCTACAAGTTTCATGTTGGCCAAAAGTGGATATGTAACTTGTATCTTGAGATAAGTTGTCTTGAAGTTAGGCACTAAATATGAGATTTTACCCTGAGAACCCTAATTTAGCAACTCCTCACACTCTTGATCCTTGATGAATTGATCTTGAAATATTATCTCATGTGTCTCAACATAACTATTCATGGTTACAGAGACCTAGAATTGAGCTTTGATCCTCTTCAATTGCCCAGTTGACTTGGAATTACTCAGATGACAACCCTACTTGCAACACCCTCAACTGTGACTTTCCACACCTGGCATAATGACTTGATTGAGCTCCAACATGACCTTCAAGGCACTTCAAGGAGCTCTACTCACAACCTCTCACCTTGGTCAAGACCTCACCATCCCTTGATGATCTTCAAGTGGTCCTCAAATTAGGAGATTAACCCCCTACAAGCAAATGAACTTCTTAAGAACCCAGCCCCCTTCCTGATGATTATGGTGACTTCTTAAGCTTGAATAAAACCTCTAGATAGGCTTCTCTGGACAAAAACCCCACTTGATCCCCTACACAGGTGAACAATGTTATGTTATGCAAATGTTAGATCAATGATATGCTAATGCAATGAGACATAAACCAAGTAAGAAAAGGTTAGGCAAATTTTGGGGTGCAACAACCACTTAAGGAAAAGCCCTCCCTTTAGATTCGTGAAGAATAACCAGAGAGAAAATTTCACACCGATTCTTGAGCTCATCCTGATATAAAAGCTTAGTCGGTTTGAGATTAATCTGATATAAAATATCAGTTTAATTTGTAGTCAGCCCATAAAAAATTTGGATTCAGTTCATGGTCAGTCTGTGTAAAACCTTTGGCTTAAAGACTAAGCACTCGAAGCTTTATTTGTTGTTTGGCATGAAGACTGACCTCTTTACTCCACTGTTCACAATTTGGTTGGAAGTAAACCTGAAACTTCACTTTTCCTTGTATAAAGAGGTTCATAGGCTTAACCTTCTCAAATCTCTCATTCATTTTTGAATACTCTCATGATCAATTCTTGATTAGAAGAGTAAGTAACTTCATTTAGAATGAACCTCTACAAAAATTTGGGTTACCTCTCTTCCCTTAGCTTTTTATTTTCCGCATATTATCTTTACCTTTATTTTATGATGCATATTTGAATGTTCTTTAGAATTTTTTTAAATAATGGCTTAGAAAATAATTTTATTTTAAACCATTGTATTTCAAACCCCGACAATTCACTCCCCCCTATTTTGTGTGTGGAGTCACATGTTCACAAGTGACATCAAAACCTAACTCTTGTTCAAAGACCAATCGTCTCGGGAGGAGGGTAACTTCCAACAGTGTTTTTAACAAGACGTCTTTCCTAAACACACCTCCATCATTTAATGGTGATAGGTTTAAAATATGGAAATCTATATTTAAAATATTCATTTAATGTTTTGATTTTGAATTGTTAGAAGCTATAGTCAACATTATGTTTATCCCTACTCACCATATAAATGGAAAAATAATAGATAAACTCGATTTCCTTTGGACCATAGAGGAAAAGAGAAAGTTTGATGTTGATTTCAAAACAAATAATTTCTTAGTTATGTCTTTAGATGATAATCAACTTTTCTATGTTCATAATTGTAAATCAGCCAATGAAATATGGGACACTCTTGAAATTATATATGGAGTTTTCACGAATGAACACATGAGGTTATGGAGATGAGTGTTTTATTTATATATGTTTCTCTAAATTTAGAAATGTTGGAAAATGTTAGAACTTTTGTTTCTGACAAATATCTAAGAATTTATAATTGGAATAAAAAATATGATCCAATCCTTAAATCGAGAGATGAGAATGGTTACGACATTTAGGAAAATTTGAAGAATGAAGAAATTATCGAGAAGTTGGATGAATTAAGTAAACTACTAAAGGATGGAGATATGAGCTCAAGTATATAATAATATTTAGCAACCTTATCAACAAATTACTAAGAAGATAAATCAACTCCGGTAATCTCCTTTGAAAGAATAGTCTCGATAGTTGAAGGATCCTCAAAGAATTCAACATTCATTGAAGGAACTTCATCTGGAAAAGGACACGAAGAAGAAGCTTCATCTAGTATAATCTTCAAGAGAAGAAAGAAGAAAAGTTTTACAACTAACTGGGATTCATCATTATAGAGGATTCTTGAAGAGTTAACCTCTAGTAGAACCTTTAAAGAATCTTCATCCAACGAGGAAGACAAAATTTATTTGAAAATATCTCATGAAGAATATGACCATGAGATAATAAAGTTACCATACAATCAAAATTTTAAATAAAGTGCTAAGTTAATAAAAGAAATTGATAACATTAAAAAGCCTAACTTAAGGATTATCTTGAGTTTCAAGAGAAGAGTAATGAATCGCTTAAGCTTGAAGTAGCTAATAATAGAAACCTGAAGGTTAGAAAAACACAAAGGAGGGGGTTGAGTTGTGTTGGCTTTTTATTTTTCAAGCTTTTTCTTTTTTTGCTTCTGATGAATCTCAATCAGATTCTGAACACTTTGTTTAGAGTCTGACTCAGAAAAGTTGGCTTAATTTTGAAAGTCCTTATCAGATTCTGGACCAGAATCAGACTTACAGTATCAGAGTTGACAACAACAAAATATAGTTCAGAATTAAGTAAAGTAAAGCAGATACACAAGAAGTTATCTTGGTTCCACTTACAACTTAAGAGTAATCCAGTGCCTTTGCACTTCTAAGGGATTTTCACTATAACCAAATTGATTACAAATGCTCAAGCACCAAGCAAGAGACTTCCAATGTGTCATACCCCAAAATTTACCCATAGATTCAATCATATCTTGCATAACATCCTAGATTCAATCATTCAAGCATGGCTAACCAATTATCAAGATATGTTTGTTTTTGCTCACCTGTGAATTAGGGTTTGCCCTAAGAGGTTCAATGGATTGATCAATCAAAGTTTTGGATGGAGTATCAGTCAATCAAGTTCCCATACACTCAAGAGACCTCCCTTCATCAATAATCAAGTTCAATATGTCTTCATTACAAGTTCTTCAAGATTCAAATTCATCTGGACATGAATTAGGGTTTTTCCACTAAAGTTAACTACATCTTTGACTTTTGATCAAGACATGATTTCAAGCCTTGGGAAATTATTCAAAACAATCTAATACATCCTTATATTCCATCCATGATATTCAAATATCCCAAGGGATTTAATTCATTGAAGATCAAGAAGTGAACGTTCATCTGATGCACAAGCCATTCTCTGCAAAGTCAACCTTAGACTTTGGGTTTTTGGTCAAATATGAATTATCCAAGCCGATATTCATTAGAAACATGTTTGATGATTGAGTTTAATCAAGGAAAATCAAGATAATTTAGGTTACTTGCAAAAAGGTCAACTTTGAAGAAAGTAAATTTTTTCTAAGTTATGGATGCACAATGGTTTTTGTCCAACTTGCCAAAGCCATAACTCCCAATCCAAACTTCCATTTTTCTTGCTCCAAATATCAATTTGAAGAGCTCTATACATAATACAACTTTTTCAATGAGGATGACTTCTCAAAAAGTGCTTAAATTTCAAATTATGAGGCCATGAGGTTGGGTTTCATTCAAAAATGAATTCCAACACTTGGAAAAAAATTTGAGACAAATCTGCCATGTAAAAGTAACCAACTTGTAAGCCGTTTTTCATCATGATCCATTTTGATTCAAGATAAACTTAAAACATGAACATTGTAAAGCATGCTTCTAGCTTTCCAAATAGTACAAGAACTTATTCTTCCTATTCATGAGCTATGAGTTTCGAAGGAAAGAAGTTGGCCCTAGAATGAGGTGTTCATGTCATGTTCTTGCCATAATCAACTTGCAAAACCAATTCAATATGCAAGATACCTTAAATGTAGGTACTTTTTCTTGCAAATACTTCATTGTTCATAATATTACACAAGCCTTTGGGTCATTACACAAGGTCTTGAGGCATTATCCATGTGATTATTCCATTTAGGGAAGGTTTTGCCATAAAGATCCCAATGCTACTCTTGTAAAGATACTTTAATCAAAATGTTAACTCTTCTTGAGACTCCAAAATGTTTCTTCTGCAGAAAGTAAAGAGCTAAACTTCAACCACTCTAAGTTACCTCATTGTACTTGCACATTGGAACCACAATCTTGCATGAACTATGTGGTTCACTTCCAACCAAACCAAACTAGCAAAAGCTCCATGATATAATCCTCTCTTTCCACCCCACCTCTGCTATAAATAAAGAACCATTCCTCAAGCATAACACACAACAAAAACACCTCAAAAACCTTTTGAACCCGACCCTTCTCATTTGGTATTTTTCACCCTCAATTGGAGTAAAATTTGAGTTCTCTCAAATCAGTGATGCTCCACTATTTCCAACCATCCAAATCTCCTACATACATCACATACACCTCATCTAAACCCTCAAATTACTTATGCATCACTCCCATCATCATCTACCATCTTCATCCTTATATTTGCAAAAAGATTCAAGTAGAGGTGCACAAGCATTTTCTGGCCAAACCAAGGATTCAAACCTTATCTCCTAGGATCTAAGGAGCCATTAAGGTCATCCAATCACTTCTATAAGCTGTTGTGAAGAAGCATTGGACATGATCCAATATGTATGTTTTTTGAACTTTGAAGCTCTCTTTTCATGCATTATTATTGTGTGGTTTCCAAAGAAAAAATGTAGACATTAATGTATTTAAGGTGTACATGTCCTTGCTTGCATTTTATCTAGCCTGTATGTGAAGTTTTGAATGGTAGAAACCTTAAGGTTTAGGACTGGATTTTGACTTGATGAGACTTATATAGTGAGTTTTAGCTTGTGAGGATAATATCATAGATTCTTGATATTTTTCTAAGCAATTTCCTTTTTTATATCTTTTAATTTCGTTAAAAACTGAGTGAGTTATGGTAGGAGAAAGATTGAGAAAAAATGGTAGAAACCTTAAGTTTTAGGATTGGTTTTTGACTTGGTACGACTTTAACAATGAGTTTTATGCTAAATATATCTTGCTTCAATATTTGATAATAACGAGTCTGTTCTTTAAGGTGATATCTTAAGCAACTCCATTGCTCCTTGATTGATGGTCATCATGGAATTTGTGTTAAAGGACAATTCTATGAGAAACCTTCAATTCTTCTTCGTGTTTTGCCAGTAATTATACGACAGTGCTTAAATTTATTTTATTCTAATCTCTTATAGCTAACATTATATGGTTCTATTCTTGTCAAATATTTCAATGTCAAAAGATTTAATCTAAGACAATGAAATCAATGATTCTGGTAAGAACAAGATCTTATTCATATCATGACTCATCCTAGACTAATACTCTAGAATGAATCATGGTATTGCTATCATATTGAGGCATAAGGCAAAGGAAAGTCTGTTTGGATCAACATGTATGGACTCATAGAAATATGAGTATCATTATTTAAATGTAGTTCCTGCAGGTATCAAAGAAAGAAGCAAAGGCATCTTCCACGTTGCTTATCAAAGGTTGTTTACAACATTTGATGGAAGAAGACCCTACAACCCATACTCAAGTGCTAGAGGTACTGAGTTTGGTGAAAAAAATGGAGTCAATGGTTTAACAACCATTGAATCAGAATTCACTCAAAGCAGTATTCAGATTCTATGGTCAAATCTAAATACTCATACGAGTCTGACCGAGAAAAAAATGTATGTTTGTCCTATTCTAGATTATTACTTGAATCAATGAGATATTTGTGTATATGTAAATATAAAGTCTCTGTTATATTTCTAGAGAAGTTCTTTTAATGAAAGAATCTTCAAAGATCTTTAAGAAGAAACTATGTTGTATTTGTCTATACTAAATATATCATTAGCTAGACGATGGTCATATTTATCAAAACAATTTCCTCACTTTTGTGATGATACTGTTGTTTGTTAGCTGTCAAAGAAACCAATTCAATATTCATTAATCACTCATGACTATTGTTTCAAGAGAAAATGTTTGGTTCTGAATAGAATCTTGAAGACTGATGACTGACATAAGATGTCTCACGCTAAGTCTAGATCCACTAGACTCTGATGGATGATAGCTTTTAAAAATTGTCAGACTCTGAGATTCAAAAAAGAGTTTTTTTTTACTTCTGATAAAGTAGTTTGAGTAAAAGGTTTTTTCAAAAACATTTATATTACTTAAATATTCATAAAGGTGAAAATCATCTAGTGGATTTAGGATATTTGCTGGATAAGAACCTTTGGGTAATAATGTTTTTCTTTTTATATATTATTATCATCTCTATCCCTTTTCTTGTGAAACATCATTTGTGTCTTTTTTCTAACAAGACTGTTATTTCTTTATAGTCATGTTCAGTTCTTTTCTTTTCTTTTTATTATATTTGGTTGTGTGTTGATCAAACCAAACCTGAGATGAATTCTCTAGTTAATTCTCCTTTGAATCAACTAGTTTTCATCAATAAAAAGTTTGTGGATTTTGATGAGTTGCTTAAGCTAGATTTTAACTTCTGGAAGATTGTGTCTGAACAAAGTTGAATGGATACTTTGAAATGCTCTATGGTTTCACTTATCCAAGTCTTGCCAAAGAGTTTTGGGTTAATGCTTCCATTGTTAAGTTGAATTCTAAGTCTGTTATTCGTTCTAAAGTGAATGGTGTCTCTATAACAATAACCTCTAAATCAATTTCTAATGTGATCACATTGTGAGGATATTGGAGAAGTCTCAGGAACTCTTGTTTGGGAACACTATCTTCCTACTTGACGTATCTTTGTAGATCCATCTAAAAATTTTTTAATCTCAAATCTTTGTTCTGATGCAATTATTTGGAATCAAATTCTGAACTCAAACTTGCTTCCTAAGGATAAGGATCTAGACCTCATGGGCCATACTAAAAAGGATTTTCTATTACTTCTCAATTCATACTTGCAGATCGATCTTCCTTAAGTTATGTTTGACTATTTGAAGAAGACTTTTTCTTCCTTTCACAAGGGAAAGACTTTCTTTATTCTTTATGGACGAGTTCTTTTCAAAACTACTGATTCTTCTAAAATCTGGAGAGACAAGTTTGAAGCTATCTGTAACACCCCAATTTTTAGTAATTATTTATATGTATTATATTAATTAATTAATTGTGTGATTTTGTGCGTAATTGACTTATTTGGATTATTTTATTTGGTGGAAATGATATAGAAATAATAGAAATAAGATAATTGGGCCTATTGGATGAGAATGTGAAGATTAAAGGTGGGGGTATGATTAGTAAGCCCATTACTTACTAGAATTAGTTGTTATAAGAGTTTTATATATAAAGAGAAAAATAGAGTTAATAAGGGAAAAAGAAGAAATGAAGCTAACATAGAGAAAAGGAAAAGGGAAAAAAAGGAGAAGAAAACCTAAGGAGGAAACTCAAGAGTTCATCAAGAAACCAAGATAAGGGTGGGTCTTTACATGGTTATGAGATTGTATGATAGTATATGATGGGTAGTATCGTATTTAAGATAAAAATCTCTAATTTCCATGGTTTTGAAATTGATGATTACATGATCCTTAAATATGTGTTGTAGACGGTTAGAATTGTCATATAATGGTAGTATTTCAAATTTTGGAACTGAAACTTTTTAGGGAATCGAAATCGAAGGTCCGAAAGGCATCTGACAGTGAAAATGGGTTTTTCTGGGCTCTGACACAGCCCGTGTCACTTGACACGAGTGACCGTGTCAGCCCCCCTATTTTGGAGTGAAAAAACATGATTTTCTTACTTTGGAGTGCCATGGGCCATGTCCCCTGACACGGGCGGCTGTGTCACCTCGCTAGATTTTATACATGGAATTGTCTCAATCATAACTTTTGATCCGTAAGTCCGTTTTAGTCCCCGTTCAAAGTGTCTAAAAGATAATGAATAGAGATAATATGTATATATTGATTGCCCAATATTTTTATATCTAATATGTTTGGGAAGCCAATTGTGTATATGTTCTGTTAATGAATTGTTGCACTGTTTGTTATCGGTTGTGAAATTATTATGGATAATTTATCGAATATTTATGTGTATGCTTGTATAAGTATATTTTGGTGTGTGACAACATGAAATGAATTATAGTTATTGCTTGTTGTAATGATAATATAGTCTTGATTGTATTGTAAAATTTGTTGTATACCATGTGAAAGTGAATTGTGTGTGGATGATTCATAAATATATGCAAGTATGTGTAATTGTGTGGTAATTCAGTTACGATGAATTATTGAAGATATGCATGGATGTTAAGATTGAGGGATGGTCTGAATTGCATATGGTTGTTGAACTTGCACATGCATCATTGTAGTCAACAGACAATGCTTGTTAGTTCTGTGGGAACTTGTGTCTTGTCCCAAACCTAGAGAGGGGTTTAAAGCTTAGAGGACGGGATTCTGTGTGTTATTGTTCTAGAGGACGGACCCAATTTAATGTAAAAACCGAAAAATAATAACAGTGTTTGGTACTACATGCATGAGTATTGCATTTGAGTCTTGTATTGAGTCATATTGTGTCTAATTGCAATATGAGATTATGTGCATTATGTGAATTTGATGAATTGGTGAAATTGTGGATTTAAGAGTATGTACTTATCAATAATATGGTTGCTTGAGTGATGCTATGTTTATAAAGCATTTGAAGTATGAGAATAATTATGCTATGCATGTATGCTATGTATTATATATTATTGTATGATTTTGATAATTATGTGAATTCTCACTCTCCTGTTGGAATGATATTTTATATGACATCGCTCAGGTACTGAAGAGTAGAGTTGCTTCTAGCATGAAGGTAGCTATTGGAGTTATTTATTTTATTTTATTTTCCTTATTTATTTTGGGTCAAGTCATGCTCTGGTCATGTAACACTGGGAACATTTTTATTCATGTTTTGAGAGATACTTTATGTACTCTATTTTATTTTACTACCGTTATTTGAATTATATGGAGTTTTGGCTTTCATGCCTAAGTGGTGATATGAATGAGTTATTTATGAAGCTATTTATTATGTTCATTATGAATGAAAGTGATTTCACTGCTGCATACTATGTAAAAGAGTATGAAAAGCATGGATTTAATTTAAGTGTTATCGAGCATGACAGATGTATGTGTGATGTTTGAATTATATGTGATAGCCTTATTTGAGATGCATGTTATCTTACTCTAATTTATGACGTATTATTCTGTGGGGTTTAGAAGGGTGTTACACTATCTATGAGAGATTCTGATGTTAGAATTCTGCAAATTTATGTCTTGTAATTGTTAAGACATTTTGTGTTAAGTAATCTTATTGTTAATCCAAGTTTGTTCATACTTTTGTGCATCTTAACTGTTATAAGTATTGATTTATATTGTTGTTCAAGAGGATAAAACAACTAGGATTAAAAAATCTAAATATGTAACATTCTCATTAACTGGAATCTATTACCAATTGTTAAGATTTTCTAGGCATTCAGATTTTCCCTGAGGTATTTCCTAGGATCATCTGACATGTCTAAATTGTCTAAATAATCTTTCCATTCTTCCTTTGTAAACACTACAACTTCCTTTCTCAGTTGATTTCTACATTTTGACCTAGAAGTTCTTTTTCTTCTGTGTGTCTCAACGAAGATTGCTGAAGAAGTGTGTGCTTCTAAAGCCCTCTACTTACTTGTAGATCCTTCAGTTTCTGCATCAGTCTTGTTTGCTTAAGTTGTTGCATTAAGCATGGCTATCTTTCTGAAATATCTTTTTGGAACCCAATTTTCTTTTGCTTATACATTTTGGTGTTCAGAAGATTAAGTGGTTATGAAAGTGAGTTTGCTAAGGTTTTTTTTTATAGAATTATGACATTCATTACCTTTGAGTATTCATTAGTTTATTATTGATTAAGTCAAATCAATTTTAAATACTGATTCTTGGAAATGATGTCTAGTATTCTAACCTATTAAGATTCTTTTAGCAGTTGTAAATAGTATTGCTAACATGTTAACTGTTGCTTCTGGTTATCTTTTTACTTCATTAATGTTTTTCTCAGAAAATCATTAAAGGAAAAATAGAAATAAGTTAGTCAAAACTTCTTCTTCATTGATCAGGTTAAAGGATTACAAAATAAATATTACAAAAAAAAATTGGTATGAACTTAGAATAAATCCATATCTAAGTCATCAATTGCCTTGTAGGAGAAGCAGTTGCCATAATCAATATCTGGTTCATCTTCATCTATGTCCTCCTCTTCTGCCTCTGGGAAAACAAAATGGTAAGACATCTCGTTGAGCCTCTTCCTCCTTGTATTCTTCATGGACTTCTTCTTTAGCTTCACCACATCTACTGAAGGACCTGCTTCTATAGGTTGTTGAGGTAATGCTGATGAAACTTCTTCTAAAATGTTCATGGTAGAGAGCATAGGCCCAATAGTATATGTTTCTAAAGATGTTGGCTTCTAACGGTTTTAGATATTTAGATTCTTAGAGTTCTCTGTGACTTCTGTCACAACAAAGATTTTGTTGCTCTCAGCTGATGACTCCATGACGTATTGGTGGATGTTGATGAAAATGAACTAGGTTTTGGTTGCTTTTATAATGGCTTCTAAGTAACCTAATCGACATAATAAGATCCTTTTCTTGATTCTTGGAATTGTTACGACCAATAAATATTTAACATGTATTGCACGATCCTTTATTGATCCCTGTTACTTGATCTTTTTCCATTTCTTAGAACCCGATCTTGTAATGATGGTCTGTTATGCATTTATGACTGCAATTCTTTTATTTTTTCTCTTTTTATTCTTTTTGATGTGACAAAAGAGGGAGAAAAGATAGTAAGTATTTAATTAGAAACTGAACTCATTTAGTTTATACATAATGGTCATTTATAATTTTTGTACATAATGGTTATTTTTCCCGGACGACACATTTTAACCTTTTCGTACATAGAACCAAGGAGGAGCTTCCAAACCTCAACCTTAGACTATCAGACTCTGAAAGAGCTTACAAACCTCATATTCTGATGTTGCCAAAGGAAGTTAAAATATTATTCTTAGTTTTCTTAAATATAGATCCAAGAGGGAGCTTACACACCTCAATTTTGGACTATTTGACTAAGAGGGGGTGGGGGGGCTTACAAACCTCAGACTCTGATGTTACTAAAAAAATTAAAATAATTTTTCATGAAAGTAGTACTTGGGGTGGGTTTACAGAACTCGACTTTGGACTATTGGACTCTAGGGGAGCTTACAAACCTCATAATCGGATGTTGCAAAGAAAATCATAACTGCTCAACATTGTTCTTTAAATACTTATGTCTGTCATCATAAAAAAGGAGGAGATTGTTAGAACAAGATTTATTCATGACATATTGTTGCTACTACGAAAATCGGCGCCGGCTATGACAGAAGAGTCGCCACCGTGCGTTATTTATCCCACAGGAGGGAAAGGAAACGCTTAGAGTAAACCTAACGCGAAGAGGGAAATGAATGGTCATCGCAACTAAATCCTGGATTCGGGAGTCGGTTACGCAAGGGGAAGGTATTAGCACCCCTCACGTCCGTCGTACTCGACGGTATCCACGCTTGTTTTCTATCTAAGGGTGTGTTTATCTATCTAATCTAAAGGTATGGGTTAAAAAGAAAAGAAAATGACTCAGCAAAGTATCGCACCTTATGCCTACGTATTCCCGTCTGGAACGAGAAATCAGAGTCAACGTAGTTCGCCTACCTACGGGAAAGGAGGGGAAGGTTGCTCGCTAGGATATGGCATCCTATGCCTACGTACTTTCATACAGCATGAAAGATCAGAGCAAACGTAGTTCGGGCTACGGAAGACATAAGTTTGTCTGACAGTTTTTTATCTCCTTCTGAAAAGGGTGTTCCTGATTAAAGGTCTAAGAGGACAAAAATGACATTTGAAATTTGTTTGAGTTTTTTACGAAAGAAATGTTTTTTAGTCTGTTTGTAACTTGTACTGCACTAAAGACTTGTGATCTGAGAGTGACTACGTTGCATGTCACCCTAAGGGTACCATACTAAGCAGCCAGATTACTGAAGAGTGACCCTCCAGCAACCTTTTCTCACATAGCTTAAGGCTCGTAGCGTACAGCACGCGTTATCCTTATTACTGTGTTTTTGAATTGTTTTGAGATGAGAAGAGAAAGACGCTCTAAAAAGCCTATGGTTAAAAGGGAAACTAACCTAATGTTATCATGCATGGGTCAAAACCTAATGTCTGTCATAATTTCCTCATGCACGGAGGAAATCAGAGATCCTAGGGGATAAACAGCAAAAGACAGCAAGCAAATACAGTAAACAATAAACAGTAAACAAGCATGCTATGCAACAATATCATGGAGGCAAGGAAGAAAACAATATGCAAGAGGAGACAAGCTCCATCTCTAACCTAAGGGTAATCAACACAAGCAAACAAACAATACAGAGAAAAACCAGAGATACAGAGGAGGTAGCCCAAGCAGCAGCAACAAACTCCTACAGCAAACAACAACAGCAAGCTCTAAACAGCAAGGTTGAATGAACAACAAAGTTGACAGCAAAGGCTTCATCCTCAAGCAAGCTTCTATCTTCAAGCTTCAACAAGCACACTCCAAGAAGAGGATTAATCATCGAGATCAAGTTATAATGTTAAGAAACTTAATGACAACCAAAGGAAATCACTAAGAATTCAACATTGCGAATGAAAGGTATCCTCAAAGTTCTACTCACTTGGGCATACCACTCATCCCTCCTAAGGAGAGATGGAGCTTCCCAAGGAGGACTTTATGTCATTGGATAGAATGGAGGCAAACAATGCACTCCATGTTTGAGGAAAGAATCAAAACTAGGTCTAAGGCACTTCCTAAAACCCTAATTTCCTAAGCTCCTAAGAAGCTTCCACAAGAAGAAAAGCCTTCAACTCCAAGCTCCAATCTTCAATACCAAGCAACTTCATCAAGTCTAGAAGACCTCCCAAAAAGGATTCCAAGCCAAGCAAGCTCCAAAGTCACCAACCAAGCCAAACAAGCAAAGGTACTCAAGAGAGAACGACACAAACACAAGCAATTGGAAAAATTCAACAAAAATAGCAAAAAAAATTATAAAATTCTAATTAAATTCCTGGGGGAGAATACATGTTTGAGAAGACTAGGGTTAAAATATTAAATCCTAATTCAACTTCTAAGTCACCTAAATAAATTCTAGAATGAAAGGTATCAAGGTAATCCACAAGTTTGAGAAGGCTCTAATCTCAACACCTAAAACAGAACCTAAATATGTTTTAAAATTCTAATAAAAATCCTGAGGGAACATGAACATCTTCCCTAAAACATACTAAAAAATCAAAGCCAAATTCATCACCAATTGGAAGAACAAAATTCTACAAAACAGATGGTCAAATATGCAACATAATGGACGTTAGCACAAAAGAAAAATCATAACTAATTCAAATAAAATCCTAAAAATGTAAAATCAACGCCTAAAATTTCTTAAGACATTCAGGAACTACAGAAAAAAATTTCATAATTTTTTGATGATTTTTACTATTTTTAATGTAATTAAAGCAAACAGCTATCAAAACAGAAAAATAAAAGAAAAGAAAATTAAATGGAAATGGAAGGGTGGTGTATGTAGTAACAATCCAAGGCAATTCGAGATTGGGCCAGCAGAGGAGGAGGTGCAAACAGCGACCGGTCTTAAGCCCAGGGAAAGTCACTTAAGTGATGTGGCATCTGCACACGTGGCGAAATCTGGTGCGTGTAATTGGAAGACTTGGTCAAGCTTTCTTCATGCGATCAAACGGTGCATATGTTTCTTCTCCAATTGAGCATCCAAGAAGCAAAAACGCAGCAGCAACGACTACGGTAACAGAAGCTTTTTCCGGCAAGCTTCTCAAACATCCAACTCTCTCATAACTCAACGAAATCAAGCGATTCTTGAACGAAGCTTGAAGGATTTTTCGCAAGGATTAAGAATATCATACTTATTCATGCTAAAACTCTACAAACAGAGAGATTCATCACCAACAAAAATTCGGATCCAAACTCAAATTGTCTCTAATCTTCAGTTTTTTCATCCACAATCCATCTATGGTTCCTATACTACCTAACCACATGCATATTCTACCTTAATTCATCATAAACGGAGCATAAATTCAAAATGTAAAAACCTGAGTTGGAGCTTCGAATTGGAGCGGTTATGGCGCGAATCTTGATCCAATCTCGTGCAGATTTACTCAATGATGATAATAGAAGATTCTTCAATGCTCACTTGCTCCAGAAACGGCTTCCAAGAAGAAATTCGATTTTGGCTTGTAACTAATTTTTTCAATGTGTTTCTTACCTTTCCAAGCTCATTCCCCCACAAACCTTGTTCAGAAATCACTCATGGCAATATATAGAAATGATTTGTGGGCTTTGAAGGTCCAAAAGAAGCCCAAACTTTGATATCCAATTTTCAAGTTTCCTCCAAAATTCCCATAATGGCAAAAACGAATTCTCCTTGGTTTCTTCCTCTAGAAGCTTCACTTAGCTTCCACTACACACCTTGAGTGTAATTGAATCGAAATGAGAGGTTAATTGTATCACATGAGCAATCTTGGATATGTAACTTATTTATGAAGTAATTAATTGAAACTCCATGAAATAAGCCTCAAATGAAAATTCTGGTATTGCCATTGTGTTTAGAATAATTTTTCCACTCAAAAAATGTACTCACATGACATGTTTTGGTCATCTAACTCAAAAAGTCAATTTTCCCTCCTTAATCCATTTGAAAAATTCCCTTTTTTAGGCCATTTTAAGTGACTTTTTGCTATAAGCCAAACCAATTCCAAATGACCACTTGGTTGCACTTAAAATCCCATTTTAAGCAAATTTCATGTTGAACAAAATTGCATTTGAGATGTGCAAGTTGGAGATTTTGACCTATGATTGAAAATGACCTATAATCTCACTTTCCCAAAATACCCCTGACTCGTAAACATCATAACTTGAGTTCCACAAATCATATGGAAGACTTATAGTACAATTTAAAAAGCTAAGATCATGAGGAACAACTTTCATGTTGTCCAAGAGTTCAAGTGAAACCTCCTTCTAGGTCAAAAATAGCTTTGAAGTCAAGTGACTTTTACAGACAAATTGCAGAAGCATCTGAGGACTTGTAACTTGTTTGGGTCATAACTTGAGTTCTATAAATCCAATGGAGGACTTATAGTACTCAAATTAAAGGTATTTAGATGCTCTACAAGTTTCATATTAGCCAAATATCCATTTGAAACTTGTATCTTGACGTATGTGGTCTTGAAGTTAGGCACTAAACAAGGGATTTTACCCTAGGAACCCTGACTTAGCAACTTCCCCCACTCTTGATTCTTCTTGACTTGATCTTGGCACAACACCACAAATGTTTTAACATATCATTCCATGAACTCCATGACCTAAAATTAGGCTTTGAACTTCTTCAATTGCACAGTTGACCTAGGATTGACCCAGATGAAACCCTAATTGCTTGCACCTCAACTGTGGCTCTTGCACTTGAATCAATGACTTGATTAAGCTCTCTCATGGCCTTCTAGGAATTCTATGAGCTCCATGCACATCCTCTTCTCACATTCAACACTTCATAACCCTCGGATGGTCTTCAGTCGATCCTCAAGTTAGAAGAAGATTCACACTCAAACATCTAAACCCTTAGGCACTCAAACCACCTCCTGATGACTTTGATAACTCTAAATCCTTAATGAGACCTCTTTCTAGGCTTCTCTTGATAATAATCACACTTGATCCCCTGCTATATGAATGATATTATGATATGCAAATGATATAACTATGCAAATGATAATGCAATGAAACATAAACTAGGTAAGAAAAGGTTGAGCAAATTTTGGGGTGCAACACATATATTCCTTGGATTTTGATGATAACAAAGTATTAAAAGAACAATAATTATATTTGATGTGTGTTACATGTATACAGTAGATGTGATGCAGAATATCAGCAATTATCAACACAATAGAGTATACAGAATTTTTGTTGTAGGTTGTAAATGTAAAAGCCTTAAGATTTCTTAAATATTGAATACCTTAGAAATCTTTAGAACTTTAGGTCTTTGTTATGTGATTTTCCCGTACCTCTGATATTTGTATCAAATACACCTTGTTCTCTATTCTGCTGAACATGTTGTTTAGTAGTTTATATTAAGTCTCTTGCTAAAATTCTTGAGCCATGAAAGTCTATTGCTATGTGCTAGAGCATTGAAAGTCTTAATCAAGTAGATTGATTGAGCAACCAAGTCTCTTGCCAAGATGCTTGAGCCATGTAAGTCTCCTGCTATGTGCTAGAGCATTGAAAGTCTTAATCAAGTAGATTGATTGAGCAACTAGGTTTCTCGCCAAGATGCTTAAGCCATGTAAGTCTCTTGTTATGTGCTAGAGTAATGAAAGTCTTAATCAAGTGGATTGATTAAGCATAAGTCTTGAATATGTGGGATTTAAGAAAGGAAGTCTCAAATTGAGGGTCTGAGCAAAAGTCTTGAACTTGAGGGGTTTAAGCAGAAAGTATTAGGTTCATAGAACCTGAGCAGGGAAGTCTTGGACCGTGGGTCTGAGCAAGAAGTCTTGGGACTGAGGAGCTTGAGCAGGAAGTATTGGGTCTGAGGGACCTAAGTAGGAAAGTCTTTAGCTGAGGGTCTAAGCAAGAAAGTCTTGAGTCTGTAGGACTTGAGCAAGGAAGTCTCAAGCCTTATGGGTTTAAGGAAGAAGTTTCAGACTTAGGTTCTAAGCATTGTAAAAGTCTTATGCAGAATGCATAAGCGGTTGTAATCATGATTTAATTAAAGTGAAAATCTCTTGTGAATCAAGGAGACTTGACTACTCTCATTTGTGAGGAACCAGTATAAATGTTTGTGTCTTCTGCTATTATTTACTTTCTTATGTTAACATTCTGCTGCCAAGTATAACTAGAATCTGAACACCAGTTTAGATTCTGAATTCTGATCAGACGCAAATTAAGAAAACAGAAAACAAAATTCAACCCCCATTTCTTGTGTACTTTTCTCACCTTCAAATTGTTACTGATGTAGTGCTTCAGACCCCATTTTTCTTATTTCAATATAAAGGTTATCGAGTTAGATTTCCAAAGCACTTGACTGCACCTCAAACGGACTTACGAAACTCAAGTTATGTGTGAACCAAGAATACAAGATGATCCATACTCTCTTGTGTTTTCTGCAATTTATTCAACTTATTTTGACTTATTATGACTTATTCAACTTATTTCGACTTATTTCAACTCAACTTAATATCTCGACAATCGTTCTTCATCAACAGTATTACTCAATATCAATTCATATCTATAACTTAACACAATCACAAATCAACTCATACTCATATCTCTACACATATCAGAAATTCATTACATATACGTAAATTAACACAAATCAACCAATCAACAAGTCAATAGAGCAATATTTAGGCCATTTAACAAAGAATCATGTTTATCAAAATACTCACGTAATTTCATAACAATATAATCATAGAGGTTTTGCACAAATCTTACATGACTCAAGAGCAACTGTCACAAAAGAAAAAGAAAAGGGATTAAGGGAATTCACATTGTCCCCTAAACTTAAACACCCATTATGAAATAATCTCCCCCTTTATCTGATTAGTCAAAACCTTTATGCTTTTTGGTGATGGAACTTCCTAATTCTTGAAAAAATTTCTCTTAGAGTTTGCTCCATGTTTCTCTTTATTTTTGCTCTACTTACACGTTTTAAACATCTTTCACCCTTTTATAAAATTAATTTTTTATTTTATTTTCTTTATTTTCAGTAATTCTCATTATTTAACCTATTATTTCTAAATAATCATAACTCTCTTTATTTTCTATTATTATTCTATTTTATTTTAATAACGATTATTTTATTTTATCAAACCATCAATAATAACGTAAATCAAACAACAAGACATACTAAAATTTTAATTAAAATTCTAATAATTATAATTAAATTTTTGTGGTGTTACATTAAACCCCATATATATATATATATATATATATATATATATATATATATATATATATATATATATATATATATATATATATATATATATATATATATATATATATATATATATATATATATTTATATATATATATTTATATATATATATATATATATATATATATATATATATATATATATATATATATATATATATATATATATATATATATATATATATATATATATATATATTTAGGCCGAGTATTACCAAGGTTAAGCTGCATAAAAGGAACAAGTCGGACTCAATAATGAGAGTATTAGTATACGACATGAACATGTCGGACTCCGGTCTCCTGAGAGTATTAGTAGACGATATAAACGGTCACGTATGACGATTTCAAAGTATTTCTATGGTTGCATAGGAGCTGAGAGTATTAGTAGACGATATAAACGATCACGTATGACGATTTCAAAGTATTTCTATGGTTGCATAGGAGCTACAGAAAATGATGTGGGAGATCTTACATGATAGTAAAGAGGACGGTTGACGTTATCAAACAACATTAAAACATGGGAATCGAAGGAACACTTTTTAAATGACCCTTAAAGATATGATAGATATAAAAGACTTTCCATCAAGGAAGGGAAGACCGACAACAAATATCACATCTTGCGATCTCACTTAACTAGTTTCAGAGAAATTAACCAAAAATTATTCATCAAAAAAAATATATATATATATATATATATATATATATATATATATATATATATATATATATATATATATATATATATATATATATATATATATATATATATATATATATATATATATATATATATATATATATATATATATATATATATATATATATATATATATATATATATATTTGTTAATATAGACCATCACAAGTTGATCATAAACTCATCCATAATCATTTGCCGTTAAACATACAGCACTCATGCATGCAGCAGCTAAAGGACAAGTTTGCCGTCAACAAGAAAAGGACAAAAAATTAATGTTTGTCTATCAAAATATGGTTGTGCTACTAATAATTATTCGAATTGGTTGAACAAAACATACAAAGGTTCATGTCAATAATAAAGCAAATATTTGCACAAGAATCAAAATTTACTTTTCTATTAAAAAACATATTCGCTGCTGTCATAAACAGTTAGATTTTGTAGAATCTTAGATTGATTTTTTTTTTCTTTCTTAATGTTGACAATCAATAGTTGTTTTATTATATTAACCTGTATTTTAGTAATTTAGAGTTCGTTTAAGAGATAAATAAAGTTTAATTAAAAAAATTCTAGACAATATTTAAATTTATATTCTTTCAAATAGTTTATCTTTGATTAAAATTTATTAACCATTTAAATTCAGTTACTTAATTAATTCAAATATTTGAGTATATGATTGATATAACGAACTAAATGGAATTGTGTTGCTTATATTAATGATTCAAATATTGGAGTATACGATAAATTTAACGAACTAAATGAAATTGTGTTGCTTGTATTGAAAATATTGTGGAATGATATAGATTTGACTCTAAATTAACAGATATAAGTGGAGTTGAAAATATGTTAGATATTGTATTTTTTCTGATGCGTTTTATTTAAGTTTTAGTATATCTTATTAATTTTTTTCTCCTCTTTATTTGGTTGAGAAGTTTGTATATTATGGATTGACAAATTTGAATATAAAATTAAAGATTTACACCTAGTATTTCTAGTGTATATTCAATTTATGTAAACTGTTAAGGTCAACTCAATTAACATGGATATCAATTTGAACATTTCTCATAATTTATCCATTTTGACCTCTCAAATTATTAAAGACATTTTAAAGATCACCTTGTCAATTAAAAATACTATTACTAATGAACTCATTTGGACAACACCTACAAATGATGGTCTATCTTTTAAAGATGCCTACAATAAATCAGAAGGGATCACACTGATCCTTCATGGACAAAGCCTACTTAGCATCTCTACATACCTCCCGCTAAGTCATTAGTGACTTGGAAGATGATGCATGCAGTTATTACAATGAAAGATAACTTTATTCAAAGAAGAATGCATATGATTTTAAGATGTTCTCTATACAATTATGATATGAAAAACATATAACTTATTTCTTAGAAGAAGATACACCTTACTTTTGTGGCAATGGATAGAGAGCTTGTTTGGCATAAACATTTATATAACTAGTTTTGAAAGTATAATCAAACTTTTTAGTAAAAGTTTGAGCTATCACATTCAGAATTAAATCATGACTCTCATCATAATAATTTTTTAGAAAATTTGACACATAAGAAATGATATCTGATTTCAAAACGGTAAAATTGACTCTGATAGAGACATTCTTCATGTTAAACAATCGGAATATATGACATCTAATTCTTTCACGAGACACATGTATTTTTAAATTCACAAGTTTACAAATATTAAATGCTTTGACATTAAATTTTGAACTCCTTACGCACCTAAAATCGTACAAGTTAATTAGTGTTTTCTTAGTCATAATTTAATTAAGTGCAACGCAGATGAAGTTTTAAGAGGAAATCCTAGAATATCATATTGTGGTGTCGTACTCATGTATAATTTATGATAATTCTTAGGAACTTTCTCATCTAAGAATGGATTTTGCACCTCCTTTCAAGATGAATTGGGTTGAATCATGCTTACTATCAAATATGCTAACAAGAGGAATTAGAGAAATCTTTGGTTTTAAATCGAGTCAATGTTGGTCATTCGTGCATTTTCTAATGTGAATATTAACCTTTGACATTTGTTGTAAATGTGTCTTAAAATCTTTGTTGATGAAGAGAAAGAAAACATATTTTATAAATTGCATTTACCGCGAAAATTGGACGAAAAGTCGGAAAAAAAATTGGTCGGTAAATAGTGCTATCTGTACGGATGAATAGTGACGCCCGTACGAATGAATAGTGTGCTCGTACGATGAATAGTGTTTTCTAATTTTCGGTCTTTTTTTATTCGGTCCATGAATCCATGTGATTTTTAGCTTTAATTGTTGGGTATTTGCTATTATAAATATGTATCTATTATATGTTTGGTGTGTGACAATCTTAGAGTTTCACCAACAAAGGAGACCAAGGGTTTAAAGGTATAACATAAGATTTCAGCTATGCACAAAGAAAACCTTAGACTACACCTTAGATTTGAGTGATTTATATATTGAGAGTTGAAGAGGTTGGGAAACACTTGAGTAGAAAATAGAGTTGTTCTTGAGCGTCTTTTTCAGGGTTGTTCTTGGGAATCTAAAGGCGAATGTTATTTTCTTATAACCCATTTGTAATCTCTTGTAACAACTTTCTGAGTATAGTGAATTAAAGAGCTACTCTCTCCCCCAAAGTAAATCGTTTGATCGAACTGGGTAAATAAATCTTCGATTTTTTCTTGTTTTATTCTGTTATATTATCTGTGTATGAATTATTATTGGTGAAGACCATTTATTTTGGTTGTTATTATTCTTTATCTCACAAATTAATATTAAATTTTGTCGTAATTCACAATAACATCCTTTATTAAATGAAAGATTACTATGCACACTAAATATACCTTTAGATTCAAGATATAGATTGGTCAATGCTAGTTATTTTTTATCGAATATGACTTTTTGTAGAATTCAATTCTTATTTGTGCTTTTAAAGTTTATTCTATTTAATATTCAAATTTTAGTTTGTAATAATATTATGAGAGTTTAATTAATCCGTTGTAGTACTAGACTAAGACTTTATCTTCACTAGTCAATTAAGTATGTTCCATATTTAGATGGATCTTATTGTTCATTGAAGTACATATCAAACCAGTTGCCACAGCAAAGAAACATACTTGATATTTGATGGAAATACTTGAATGAAGATTTACATTAACCCAAACATATGAAATGGAAAAACCACAACAATATTTGCAACACCACTTATAAATTTCATGCATGGTTGTTGCATATAAATAGCTAAAAGCAACATAAAACATGAAGTAAAATATTATTTCACTCTAAAGTTGAGGCCACTTCCACCTAACTTGTCTTCAAAGATTTTGGATAATTTTTCAACCATTGAAGATGAAAGATAATTAGTCCAATCACCAATTTCACCTTTTCTAAACAAGAACTTATTCTCAAAGTTTCTTCCAAATGTTCCTATCTTATTCACCTCCAACTCCTTCATTTTCTCAAAGCTACACAAGTTTATTATATTTTCAATCACACCCTCTTTTTCTTCCTCCAAGGTAAAAGGACAATCTAAAAAGTTAGCCAATTTTTTCAAATGAAAAACCACATCTTCTTTCAAGTCCTCATATTTCAAAAAAAGAACATTTTTTGGTCTCTCTTTGCTCTCATTCCAATAACCCAACATGTGATTCCAAACCGGGCCAAACCCAACTGACCCTTTACAATACATTCCAAAAGCTTCCTCTAAACTCAATGTAGCCATGGAAGGTGGTTTAATCTTGTTGACAAACATCCAAGAAGAGATAAAAGTGTCAAAAGGGTTCCTACAAATATAAACAATCTTGCAATTGGAGTTTTTGATTGAGTTGGGAAGTGAAGGACATGGAATATGTGTGCCAAAAAGTCTAGGCTCATGAAACTTTGACAAATCAGGAACTTTGTCATGTTTACCATAGACAGTGTATTCAATGAAAGGAACAAGATCATGTGGATTGAAACTAAGCAAAGGATGGTTTTTGGAAGAAATGAAATGGTGTTGGCGATTCATAATGGCAAAAGTGAGAGCTTTCAACCAAGTTGTGCCTGACTTTGGAACAGTTGCAACAAAGACATCACTATCTTTAGCTTGGAAGTGATTTTGAAAAGTGCTTATGGCTTGGATTTCAGCTGGTTGGCACCAAAATCCTTGGAAGAGATATATGTAAGGTGTTCTCCAACCTTTCTCTCTTGGAAGAGACAAAAGCATGTTTTTGATTTCTTGGCTAAGTTGGTCTTGTTCAAGTGTATGGATTTTGGCAAACTTTGTTGTAGACATAGGGATAGGTAGGATGATAAATAACAAAAGGTGTGGGATCGTAGCATTAACTAGCTAAAAGTTTTTGGTATGTGATGCTTTAGTTCTAAAGCAACCATATATTTATAGTACAACTTGGAGGACTTTGCCAATTCTAGCTAGAAGTAGAAGTGGATAACTCTTACTATCTAGTCGGATGTTATCTACTCCCAATTTTAAATATATATATAAAAAATACATATTTAAATTACTTAAACAAGATTAATTAGTGGGATGTTACGTGCTCCGATAGTTGAAAAAAATCAAATATTATCATTGTAATTAGTCGAACAAGACTGATTTATCTATGCTATATCATTTTAATTAGCACGACTAAACTTTTCTTATAAATAATATATTTGTAAATTTTGTAAACACACAAAATCAATCAAACAAGCTTTTTATATATTTTTATCCCGTTATTATTCTACTTTACTTTATGCATTTTTTAGTTTTCCTGCTCAAAATACCTATACTTAACACTCGTAAGACGAGTTAAGAAATCCATAGTTCGGGAAAAAGCTCTTTATTCGTTGTAATCGCTTGAAGAACATGGAGTCATAATTGAGAGTTATTTGTGGATATCTCGGTTAATGTTCAAGTTTGACAACAAATTTAACAATACACTAGGACAATACGATTAAAACCACTAAAAATCAAATTCTCAAGGGAACTATTCTGGTTTGTATGTGCATTTAAATTTAGAAAAGAGTTAGAAGAGTTTATATCAATCATTGTTTTAGTATACAAGACACTAAGTCAACATAGACCTAACGACCCTACATCAATATTAGGAATGCCTACATCTATAGATCTTCCCAAGAGATACACCAAATGATTCACCTGAAACCTTTAGTAGCTATGAATATATTTTCATTAGATGATAGATCAATATTAGTATACATGACATCATGTATCATGTCTTTCAAAAATTCATTAACGCACTCGAATTCATGGTTCACAATGAGGTTCAATAACCTAGAGAGTTTGAGACCAAACGAGCAAACTTTGACATCGCGTGATCACCTCCACAATTCAAAGGAACCATGTTTTGACAAGAATTTCAACTCAAAGACACTTAATAGTTGAAATGGAAGGACCTTTGTAATGGAAGGACCTTTGTAGGTCATACCGACTCATATACATTAAGTACCTTTTTTTATTTTATAATTCACATTTCATTTTTCCATCCTTAACCATAGGGAGGAACCAGATAAAGAAAAATGTTCAATTTCAACATGTACATTTGGAAAGAATACCACCTAGACCAGCATTAAAGATTTGTATGATGTAGGTTTTGCCTTTCAAAATAATATGTAAACACATATGTCATACGCTAGAAGACAAGCCTTTAGTCCACTAGCAAGAACAAAGATACCAACTATGGATTACTCAATTTAGCAATCATGGGGTTAATTTCCACTTCAATAGACTAATCCACATACAACCGACCAATATCTGATGTTCCAATACCAACCCTAATAAATTCAAGGGTAACAAGATATATAAGCGGTCATGTTGGTTAATAACCAATTATTACTAATCCAATTTTCAATATAACACACCAACAACAACAATGTTGTAATACTTGTGAGAAATATTGAAGAGATGATCCAAAAGTAATAATGGGTTAATAATTCAACCTACGGTTATTATCAACAATGGGGTAATACTTTTATGTGGCTCTAATCACCACCAACTAAGGCAAGACCTTGTTAGGGCTATTCGAGGATCAGCACGAGGGAGCATTTTCACTTTGTGACTTTCCTTTTATGAGCAACACATCTTTGTGTGAGACATACCACATATTCACGTAAAACCTTAAGGTAATAGGTGTGTGAGTTCTCCCACTTATAAATTTTCAAGTCCCCACACTACTCACACTTGTTATTCTCAACACATTGCAAAATCTAGAAAATTCTCGAGAGGTGTGTTCACCACCACCATCAGTTCTTAATTTGGGGCGGGCAGGCCAACATAGTGTACAACTCAGTCTAGCACGCTGGACCAAAGAAATGTTCTCCCACAATATTTCCCTCACTTAGGTTACAAGATGTTGTTACTCAACTCATTTGAAAAATACAACAACTATTGCATCTCAACCTTGTAGGCCATACAATCAAGAGATGCTTTGGGATACAATTGAAACTTGTAAATACATCTATGTATTAGAATCCTTATATTAAGTCGATGGACATATTAGTGCATCTTCCAAAGGTTATAAGACGTCTGATTTAGCTAATTTTTCCAAAGAGGATGGAAAATCGACTATGGAGCATATTGAACGGTTTATTGAGCAATATGGTATGAAAAATCATAATGAATGCCACAAATTATAATTGTTACCTTTATCTTTGACAACAACATCATTTTTACATGGTATTTCTATTTCCACCATGTTATAATTTCCTTAACCTAAATTTACAGTAGCCCACTTGAAGAATTTAAAACAACCTGGATATAATTATTTTAGTCATTTATTATTTTAATTGTGAAAATTTGTCTTTTTACACTAAAGTATAGAAAATAAAAATAGTAAACTTGTGAAAATTTTCTTTTCATTCTAAAGTATAGAAAATATACAGCATAAAAAATGTCAATTAATTTCTTTTGTCAACAAAGCTTTGTTTATTTTATCAAGATAAAAAGCATTCATATCTAATTTTTTTATTAAAATGCATTCGGTAAACAAATAAAATCCAATTTCTTACATGAGAAATTTCTCACATTAGACAAATATGATGAGATTATTAAAAAAAATAAAGTTCAAAAGGTACCAATAAATTTATTTTAAACTAAAATTTAAACGTTGATGGAAAACCTTGTGGACACTAAAAATTAAAATACAATTCTATGAATAAAAATAAAATTTTATAAGCTATAAAAACGTTTTTAGTCCCTTATAAAAAAAGTGTGGCGCAATCGTGGGTTGTTGGGAAATCATACACGAGTGCTTTTTGTACATGTGGATGAAACCAAATGGAATCTATGCTAGCTTGGTGTTCCTTTGACGACCACAATAAGACAGTTTGAAGATTATAATATGTTTCTATATTTGGTAGGCAATAATTATTTGATATCTTAGTACGGTCTATATTTGGTAGGCTATATTTTTTCGAGTAGTTTATTTTACGTTAATTATTTTGATGTGTTTATTTTAGTTTTTCAAATATTTTTTGTCCGATTTTTTATTTTGTTTTTAAATTATTTTTATTTAAATTTAATTAGATATTTAATATAAATTTTTATTTTTATTAATTAATATGATTTTTAATATATTTATTAATATTTTTTTTAAAAAAAACAGAAAAACATAATTTTTAATTCTTTTTATTCTTGTCTTGTAATAAAAAAATACAAAAATATGATTTTTAATTCTTTTTATTTTTGTCTTATTATAAAAAAACACAAAAACATAATTTTTAATTCTTTTTATTTTTGTTTTATCATAAAAAAATACAAAAACATGATTTTTAATTCTTTTTGTTCTTGTCTTATCATAAAAAAACACAAAAACGTGATTTTTAATTCTTTTTATTCTTGTCTTATTATAAAAAACAAAAAAAATATTGTGTTAATTGTTATTATCATTCTGGTCTATTTTCTAGTGTTATATATATGCATTAGAAAAAACAAGCAAGGACACATAAAAAAGAGACAAAAAAAAAACATTTGTCCGTTCATTGCTCTCTCTCTCACTCACCTTAAAACAAAATAAATAAATAAATAAAAGAGTGGTCATACTTCATCTTCACACAAACTCATGAATAACAACAACAAATCCGTTTTTCTTTCAAACTCATAACAAATCCGCAAAGTACCATGAAAGTCTCTAAATAACAAATCGAAACATTCGCAATCATGCGCGCATTCGGCACCGTTCAGCCTATATTTGTTCATAAAAACTTTTTATTGGTTTTGTTTGTTTTAGTTTTAAGAAATATTTTTATTAATATGTTAGGTGTTTAGAAATCTTTTTTGGTCTTTTTATCAAAACAAAACCTTTTTAAAATAAAAAAATGACAAAATTTCATTAAAAAAAAATATAACAAGCATTTTATCTTAATGTTTGTGATTGATTTTCTTTTACTTTGTTTATATAGATTTATGTGGATTGTTTAATTTTATTATTTATTTGTTTTGTTTGTGATTATTTAATTATCATTATTACTTTTATTTTCCATTAGATAGAAAAAATAATTAATTGAGTAATAGATAAAATACAAAAATAAATAAATAAATAAAACCAACTCTTTTAAAAAAAATAAATAATAAATACTCGATCCAACGTCGAGACACTTTTTCTCAAGTCAAAACCAACGAGCTCATTTTATTTTCGTGCTTGCGCTTATTTCTTTAATTGGGTTTACTTATAATCTTTTCATTTCATCTCCATCCGGCAAAATATATCTCGTTCTCATTAAGTGTAATAATTTTATTGCTTTCATCTTGATTGTATTTTAATGTTTTATACATCTCTTACTTACACGCTCAAACCATTTTCATACTAACTCTCGATTCAATATTGAGCTCTTTTTTAAAACACCTTTATAAGTCGATTGTTTCTATGATCGCCATCAACCAAACCCAAAACATTCTTGATTCATATATCAAGTCATACCCTAACTTGTAAGTCGACTGCTTTTTTGCATCGCCATCAACCTCATGCACACACTTACACTTTTTCTTTGGTTGTGGTTTCGTTTACTAGGAGCATCCTTAGGGACTAGGAATCGACCTAACTTTTTTTCAAACCCTTGATCCAATGTCAAGTGGTTACTTCCCTCATAAGTCGGTTGCATTTTGCAATCGCCATTACGCAAGTTCATACCTCGACCTTTTATCGAGTATTTTTTTTCTTAAAACTAAAATCTCTTTCTTTTCTGAAAAATACAAAAATACTTTAATCATATTTCTAATATGTTTCAGAAACCTTAATAAAAATACTTACCTCCCTTTGAACCTAACCTTAAGTTTAGAGTTTCTTAACTCTACGTAGGTGTTCTGCCATATACACTTACCTCTCTCCCTTGGAACCTTGACCATAGTCAAGAGTTACTCACCCTTATTGAGGGGAACTACGAATGCTCTGATTCCATTCCCGTCAAGAGGTTCTCCTCAATGGCACAAAGTCTTTCCTTCATGGGATCAATCAATGACACCCTCTGGGGTCGAGTATGAATGCTTACTTGTGGAAGACCGTCATCAGGCAGAAGATAAAATAGTGGATTAGTTATCACAGTAAATCCTGGTGAGGAATCAACACTCTGGCGACTGTTTTCTGATATAGCTACCTCAATTTGCTTCGTCTAACTGGCTTTTCAAGTCGTCTATATTCCTCTTTCACCGCTACCACAGGTTCAAAATGGGTGTCAGGAAATCAACCTCGGGTTACAAACAAAGGATAGGTGAGTTTTTTTTTTGTATTTATTGGTTAGAGAAGAATATGCAAAATGATGCTTAGATGCTTATGCAAATGCAATGTTATGAGTGCAACAGAAATGGGATCAAGGTCACAGATCCTGCAAGATAACACAACGAGATATCCCTCACCTCGGGTGGGCAATCTATTTGTTTATAAAAGGGCATCCCAAAGGCTTTAAACAAAGTCTCATGCACTAACCCTCAAGAGTTTTCCATCATAACGATGATTTGTAAGACGATAATCCTTTCAAAGGATGAACACAGAGTTATGTTTTAGTAACCTTCAGAATGAGGGTCTACAAAAGGTCCTCAGAATCACGGACTCCCAGGTCGGAAGTAAAGATGCCATTATGACTACTCGTAAGACATAATCATCCCAAAGGGGCCTCAACTGAGCGGTGGAAGTCAAACCAACTCAACGAGTCCTAAGTCTCACAAATCAGAAAGAAACCACCTCCTAACTTAGTGTATACTAGAACGCTCGGGTAGAGAACTTTTATCCTTACAAACCATCCCCAATAAACCCAACAGGTAAGAGGAACACAACATAATAAACAATAAAAGCAAATAAATCACATGTGCGACAAACAAACTAGGTTTGGCTTGCTAGAATTCCGCAGCAGAGTCGCCAAGCTGTCGCTACTTGAAAATGCAACGACGGAGAGGCGAAAAGGGAAAGATAGAAGAGTCGCTATCGAACTTTATTTATCCCATAAGGGGAAAGGAAAACATCGAGAAAACCTTAAGATGAAACGAATAAGATGGTCTCGCAACCAAGAGAAAGAGTTCAGAAGCCGGTTATGCAAAGGGAAGGTATTAGCACCCCTCGTATCCATCGTACTCGATAGGAACCATTTGTTTGTCTATGCGTAAAGGTATTTTCTAATGGATATTGCTTATAAAGAGTGTTCCAAGGGATAAAGAGAAAGGTTGGATACAGGGAAAAGAGAAGATATCAGGGGGGAAGAAAAGAGACTCGGTCGAACTTCGCGGTCTTATGCCTACGTATTCTCAACAGGTATGAGAAAGTCAGAGTCAACATAGTTCAGGGAACCACGCATGAAAGACGGGAAGGTGCTCGATAAGGATTGGGGTCCTTGTGCCTACGTATTCTCAACATGAGAAATCAGAGCAGTTGTAGTTCGGCCTACGGTTAACTGGTGTTTTGTGGATGATGCTAACGTGCGTATTCTAGCAGTTAGGTGTATTGCAGCTCGCTTGTGGAGTCTTAGGCATTACCTGTTTGCGGTAGAACGAACGTAACATATCCTTTTTTTTGAAAAGATTAATTTTTGCCAAAGAGGCAAGATGTCACATTTGATTTGTGAAAGTTATTTTTAGGTGTGAAATAGGTCCTTGGATAGTAACCCCCTGCGAGTAGTACCCAATTCTTTATGTCAAAGATTTATTATGAAAAGGTGTGGCAAATATAGTCATATCTTCGTATCGAAAGACGAGTATCAAGACCACACACTCTACAGTGAGTATCCTGATGCTCGAAGAGGAAGAAGTTTGCAC
Source organism: Lathyrus sativus (assembly GCA_963859935.3). NCBI lineage: Eukaryota > Viridiplantae > Streptophyta > Magnoliopsida > Fabales > Fabaceae > Lathyrus > Lathyrus sativus. Next base: position 513,852,243 of record OZ012739.1, on the reverse strand, counting down.
TCAATCCTCTCTCTTTAGTTCAATACAAAGAGAAATTTATTCTCTTATTAAAAATGTTTTGGTCTTGAATGGTATGTGTTTTGCGACAGTGAACCCTAACGGTAATGTCAAGCACTCGAGATAGGAGAAGGCCTACGCCTAACCACTCCACAACCATTCAAGTTTTATTGTGAAAAGAGTTTTGAAAATGCACTTGGTACGAGACCAAGGTTTTAAGAGAAAAGTTGTAAAAGAGAATAGGTGGTGAATTGGCTTGACAGTTTGTTGAGAAAATCCGTTTGACATTGGATTAAAGGTTTGCCTTATATTTGTGTGCAAAAACATGGTGGAATGGAAATGGGTTTGAAAATGGCTCGACAACGGGTTGAGGGTTTTTATTGAAAATGAAACTGGCTTGACAACAAGTCAAGGGTTAAGGCGTGGGAAACGATACTAGTCCCTGAGGGTGCTCCTAATATCGAGTTCACAATGAAGTGTGACAGTGTGTGCGATAGGTTAATGGTGAATAGAGACGAGCACTCGACTTACAGAGGGGTGTTTGAAAATGGATCGATGACGAATCGAGAATTAGTTTGAAAACGGTTATACTAGTCCCTAAGGGTGCTCCTAGAAGATAAATCGCAGTCAAAGAAATACGAAATACGTACATCAAAAATGGGAGAGGGGTACATGCGAATTACACGGGATTGCACGAAATAAAAATTCTCATTGTCAGGTAGCTCAAGAGAAAGCCGTGTGTGTGTAATGTATCCTAAACTAAGTCTTGAGCAAAAGTCGGGCACAACTCCATGCTAGGGTTCCTGAAAATGTCCAATGATCTGTCACTCGGACAAACAACCAACAGTCCACCAATTTAGGGTTTTATGGTTTCGATAGTTATTAGGTGTTTTGAAAGAATGTGAATAAGATGAAGAAATGAAATAAATATATACAAGATATGAATAATATACAGGATATATAACAATATATACAATAATATTCACAACAATATATCAAGATAATGTAATCAGGATAACATTGACTGAAAAATAAAGCAGTTGATATTTGACAGAAAGTAAAACAATCGTATATTGACGGAAAGTAAAGTTAGTGGTTAGATTGTTAGTGAATTAAACAGGGTGAAATGTAATGCTAAATCGTCGTAGCTCGACTTATGATGAAACTCGAACTATAGGAGGTCGTGTAAATTGATATCCGTACTAAAAACAAGATGGGGAAATTATATTGAGGATCATTCTCCGATTAAATCGTGTCGCGCAGACAAAAGAAAGGTGGGATCTCGTCTTAATCATAAACTCGTGTTAATTAATCGAGGGAAACCTCTCACGAACCCAAAGCATAGAAAAATGATCCAAATGATCATTTTCTACAGATTTGAAATAATGAAGGTTATAATCCTCGAAAACCAACTTTCGTGAATCGAAGACTTCATTGATCAAAGATAAAGATAAAATAAAAAATGAAGAAGAAATTGAAAGAGAAAAGAAGGTGGTCTCAGACTCATTACCATCTATCAATAGTTTGACTGATAATAATTTCAGAGGTCTCGTCATCGATCCAAAAGAAGAAAATAAAATTGAAATAAATATAAAATAATAAGATGAAATAATGAAATACAAAATCAAGAACAAGGATCAAAGCCAATGTTAAGACCATCATAATAGTTCTTTTAAAGGAACAAATAATAAATTCAAAAGAAACAAGTAAAACAATAAAATAAATAATAAAACAAAATAAAATAAAATGAAGAAAAACCAAGGAAGGGGTGAACCGTGAGATTGGGGCGATGAGTCCATCATTACGAGTTGAGCCCAATAGTCCATCATAATACAAGAAGAAGGTTTAAAACAATAAACAAACAAACAAGCAAACAAAAAAAAAGAAATTGAATAAACCCATCGGGTGAAAAACTAGAACGTCATTGTCACAATCCTATCTGTCAAAACAAGAACACGGCTCCCAGACAACAACTTCCAGCTTACAGAAACGACTGAAAATCAAGATGGGATGAAAAACCAGATCGACATAGCTATATAAATCGCTCCAACCTTCAATCTCGCACGAACCGCTCTTTCTTCCTCCCGATTTACTTCGACTTCCGCTTCTAGGTTCGGTTCTTGCTCTAGATCTTTTTCAATCTCGCCTCATTTCTCTTTCCATTTCTGAATTTATGGATTTGTGATTCATGAGTTTGGGTTCGTTGTTGATGAAGGGTTAAATGGATTTCAAATTGAAACAGAGGGTTTAGTTGAAGTTAGGAACAATAAAGTTGAGAAGAGGGGTGGTGCAATTCTAAAGATTTAAGGAGGTCGGATGTGGTGTGGTTTGAGGAAGGACATCTAAGAAGGGTGAAGTTTTAAGGGACGAAGACTTTGTTGTTGTTGGTTTATGAAGGAGAAAATTCTAAGGTTTTTTTTTGAAGAAGATGGCAGCTGGGTGCAGTTTGTCGGTTTTCTATTAGCAGAGTGTTGGGCGATGGTTGGCTCTCTATCAGAAATTTGGTGGCTGCTGCCTCATCCTAGTATAATCATTTCGCCCTAAGTATAATGGTGCTTCTTTCCTCATTATTGCATTGCCCTCTTTTCTATTTCGTTTTTTTTTGTATTCCGTTTTTTGGGTCCCTTTCCTGAGTTTGTGCATTTGAAGGTTAAAAAAGGGGGAACTGCTGCTGCTTATTTGGGAATGTTTGTTGCTGGCTTTCGGTGTGTACCGGTTGTTGAAGATTTGTGGCTTGTGGGGGATATGTACAGGCTGTGGTATTGTGTTTTTTTGGAAGCTTGTTGTGAATTTGTGGGAAGGTGGTGCAGAAATTCTATTTCTGGCTTTTGTCTCATGTGCGTGATGTGTGGTCTTTTGCAAGTTAGGTGGGCACGATGCGAAGGTCGTGGAATTTTTGTCGTGTTGCAGACAAGTCATGTGTTGAATCTCGCGTGAATGGCTTGAAGGTGTTGTAGTGAGGCACGATCACCTTTGGAAAGTAACAACCACTTTGTTTTTTTTTTCTTTTGTGGAATTGATTGTATTGATCCTTAACTTGTCTTTTTTTTGTTTTACCAAAAAAAATACTCCAATGGGCTTCACAAATAAAGGAGAATGGGATTCATTAATTTTTTTTGGATGAAATTTTGTAACTTGAATTGAAACAAAACATGAATTTGTAATGAGTTTATTTGACATTGAATTTTGGTATTGTTTCTAGATTATGAATTTTGAATCTTGCCTAAAGCTTGAATGGATCTTGACATCTAATTGAAATTTTGAATTTGAAACCTTGATATCTTAAAAATGTGGATTGATATGAAAGACATGGAACTTGACGAATACAAAATGAATCTTGGAACATGAACTTGAAACTTGAATAGAATTGATGTCTCGAATCATTAAATTCTTCTGAATCCGATGTTGAATGAATAAATGAAGTCATCCTAAACTAATGTCACTTGGATTGCCACTGACCTACAATCTTTCATCATGAACCAAATTCTCACAGCTTCAAAATCAGAGTATAATAACTTGATATGAACTATATTGCAACTGTTCCACAACCCTAACATTTGGCATGACCTGATCTTGGGGTAATCTTTAATCATAAAACACTTGTACTTATCGTGACTAGATAGCTTGACTCACTGATAAATAATTTGCATAAGAAGAAACCCTAATTGAATTATCATCCATACACCCACCGAATCAATGCACCATGATCCTGATTATTGCAACTGAACCTTGCCTGACTTATAAAATAAATTGAAACCTATGAACCTCAACCCATCTGTTGCACCCCAAAATTTGCCCTCACAATACAAGACTTTGTGTTCCAAGAAGGTTCACAAGGTTCACAAAATTCACAATTGGTCAGAAGAGTTGACAATTCCCTCAGACAATGCACCTCCTAAGCAGTGCATCCAAAACTAGGGTTTTGACTTTAATCAGGCTAAATGGACTTCCAAGACTTCAAGTGAGCTTCATAACATCTTATATGTGTATAAGAACCCCCATGTCAAGTTTCAAGACTTTTCTCAAAAGTTTGCTCAGTCAGATGATCAGATAAGTCAAAAGCAGTCAATGCAGTTAAAAGGTCAAACTGAGGTCAACTGTGGTCAAACCAAAGTCAAACTTCATGATTTTTTTTTTTTTTTTGCCAACATCAAAGAGAGGTTGGGTGAGAAATATTATCATAATAACTGTAATACCCCAAATTTTGCCCTAAGATTTGTCGTCGCATTTCATTGCATTTAATCAATTACTAACAAATTTGTGTAGTCGTTTGACTTTTTGCAGGTAAATATCATATGGCATGCATTTTTTTTTCTAAAAAGTAAAAATGACACAATTGGCAGGAGGACATGTGTAAGGAGTTATGAGTGTGAGAGGTTGAGAGTTCGAATCTCACCTTTGTCACTTTTTTTGTTTTTTATTATTTTTACTCTAAATTTTTCTATCTTTCATTAAAAAAATAACAAAAATAGTTTTTTATTATTATTTAATTATTATTTTCGTATTTTAATTAAATCATTTTTTAAAATATTATTTTTTTCACTTTTTTCTAAATTATTCATAAAAATATCCAAAAAATCATAAAATAAAAAATATTGAAAAAAATTTTGTTCTTTTTATAATATTTTTTATTTTAGGAATCAATAGGATTATTAGTTTTTATTTTAAGTTTATTTTAATTATTTTAAATTATTTAAATTTTATTTTTTCTTAACTAATTATTTAGTTTGGGCTTTAAAATGGGCTTTAGGGACATTATTGACAATTTGGTGTTAACCCTAATTTGTTCCCTATATATACATGTGTTGCCTTGTTGGAAAAAAGGAGAGAATGAAAAAAACCTAAGAGTAGTGAGTGCCGTTTGCCGTTATTTAGTTTTCTTCTTCATCCATTACTATTGTTTCTTTTTCTTCATCGTTTACCGTTATTTCTTTTCCTTCATCTATTACTGTTGTTTCTTTTTCTTCATCTTTTACCGTTATTTCTTTTTCTTCATCTATTACCGTTATTTCTTTTTCTTTATCTATTACTGTTACGTTTATATATATATAATTTTTAAATTGTTAGAGTTTATATATATAAGATTTTTGATCGAATTATGTCGATACGATGTTTGCACATTTGTGTGCATGACGCGTGACATTTGTGTTAGTTCGATCTGGTTGCGATGATCGCATTTTTGTGTGAGCAATAATACTATTTTTTGCTTAATTTCTTTTTCTTCGCGATAAATTTTGTTTCGTCCGATTTAGATCTGGTTGCGATGAGCGCATTTCTGCGTTAGCAACATTGTTGGGTTATTTGGCACATTTAAAATTCATTATTGCTTTATTATTATTATTATTATTATTATTATTATTATTATTATTATTATTATTATTATCATTATTTATTATTATTATCATTATTATCATTATTATTACCATTATTATTATTATTGTTATCATTAATTTATTAAAATTTGTTATAATATAAAAATCTGTTTTTTAAAATAAATAACATTAACATCTTTTCCAAATTAATATGAAAACCTATTATTTTTAAGAAAAACTTTTTTTTTTAGATAAATTTAAAATAATAACTAAAATCTTTTTTTTAAAATAATAACTAGAACCGTTATTTATTTTATTTTATTATTGTTCAATTCAAATTTCATTATCATATTGTATCTGCTCCTCTCATGTAACTTCGCGAACTTAACAATCGCTCTTTAAATTCTGTCTTTAAGTTTCTGCTTGTATGGCTTACTGTCTGCATTTTATTTCCACTTGCATGATTTAAATCTCTCACATCTTCATCAATACTTCTGTCACATTACACACATCCGAAGGTTAGGTCTAACTGTTTGGCCGCCGCGCCAATAGTCTGTAAAACTTCACACATTCAATCTCAAACCCTCAAAACTACAAACTACAAACCCTAATTTTCACAAATGCCTCGCCGCAGGCAAAATTACAATTTTACCCTTAGCATTAGGTCAAAGAGCCGCCGCGCTCATTTTAGGGTTTCCCGCCGTGGAATCCCTAATTTAACCCTAATTACAACTTAACATTTCAACGTAGAGATTTGGAGTTTCTACACTCCACGTAAGCGTGTCCTTAAGATGCGTTTATTCCCCTTGAGACCTTGACCACAGTCAAGAAGTTTCTAACCTCCCTATTGAGGGGAACTACGATTACTCTGATTCCACTCCCGTAAGGATACGTAGGCACAAGATGCGATGTCTTGCCGAGTAAACTTAGAATTAACCCCCTTTATTATTTATTATTGCTTATTTATATTTTATTTATCTTTGCTATTTAATTATTTTGCTATTGTTTCTTGGATGTAAAGTTGTTTAATTATTTAATTATTATTATGGTTAGTAATTAGGGAGTGTAACAACATGTATGTAATATTAAAATAAATTTAGATCACTTTTAAATAAAGATAATTAAAATAAACACGTCACACACGTAAGTCGATTTTAATCGCCGTCTCACTTCCTAAGGATATCCCTCAAGTTGCCTATGAATATTGGTTAAGTGGGGTGTATAAAGCAAGTCCCTCAAAAAGAAAATCATCAAAGTCCCTTATGGTTGCCTTTACGAATCGAGTCCCTTTCGAAAAATGATGATAGTCCCTTATATGTGCTTATTACATCCCACAATGGCCTTCAAAAATCCAATTGTCCCTCACATACCCCTTAACATCCAAAGTAAGGACTACCTACTCCATTATAGTAGGGATAGTCTTACTAAAGGAAAGAATAAAGAATAAGAAAGACCTTTAAACATTAGGGTAGGTTACTCCTAGGTGCTTGCTCACTTCAAAACTGTTTCACACTTAAACAAATTTTCAACAAGTTTTCAAACAAGTTCTTAACACATCCTTACATGGATTATTTATTAACTATTCTGAAAATTTTCTATTCACACACTACACTTTCAAAACAATTCAAAAGTGAGCTTAAGTACCTAAGAGCCCATGGATAACCATGGATGAAAAGGGTGCTAACACCTTCCCTTTTCATAACCTACCCCCCGGACCCAAAATATTCTCTAAGGTCTTTCCTGTTCTTTTATAACCTTTCCTTATGGATAAAATAAAAGTCGGTGGCGACTCTTGCTATCCGCAACATTGTTTAAAGTCAGTTCTCCCACCGTGTTACAGAACTGGCGACTCTGCTGGGGATTTATTTAAGAGGGGTACCCTTAGGAATTAAGATCACTTTAAATTGTTTGCCTTGTTTGCTTTATTATTATATTGTTGGGGTGCTCTTATGTGTGAAAGGTCCTAACCCGGATCTAGTGTACCTTAGGTAAATGGCAATAGACCAAGGAAACTGTACGACGTATATCGATACGGTTGATCTGGTGGCCATAGTTAGTGCGACTTCTTGGTTGGTGCTTATATTCCTTAAGTCAAGTTGAGGATAATATTGAGGCTGCCATATGTTGTCAATGCACTAACTGACTTTTAGAACCCTAGTTAACTCATCTTGGCCTTTAGAAAGTAGTGAGGTAACCGGCTTTGGTGCAGACTGAAGTTGGTTGACACTCGATACTACGCTCATTGAGATCTTAAACTTGGAGGGTTTTGGTTGGCAAGTAAGTTGCCTTCTGAACAACCACCCTTGTGAAGGATCAATGATATTGAGATCCCTTAGAACCTGGTTACTTTTGTAGGACAGGATGAACCATCTAACTTCAGGGGAGGGTACTTGCCTTTGAACCTCATGCAAGCCTTTAAACCTAGGGCTATGGTGTGACTTGTTTGTGTGTGCCACATGTTTGTGATTGAGCATGACATCATGACATCATCATGCATTATAAGCATATCATTTTCCCTAACCATTTCAAGGACCAAAGGATTTATCTTTGTTCTTTGTTGCAGGTCATGGCTTCTGCTCGTAGAAACACCATCAGGATCAACTTTGTAGGGATACCTGCTAAGCTCAAGGAGTTGGTTTCCCTAGTGCCTGATCGTTCCCAGTTCAACAAGAGACATGGTCACTTATTGGACCTAGTTACTTCAGGGTTCAGTGAAGACATGATGAGTGTGCTGTTTCAGTTCTTTGACCCTAAGCACCATTGCTTTACATTTCCTGATTATCAGCTGGTTCCAACCATGAAGGAGTTCTCTAAACTTCTGGGTATACCTGTTCTTGATCAGAAGCCATTCACAGGCTTAGAGAAGGAGCTTAAACCAGAAGTTATTGCTGCAACTCTACATCTGAAGAAGTCTGACATTGTTCTAGAGACGAGAAGTGGAGTTAAAGGTATTCTTGCCAAGGTATTAGTGGATAAAGCTCAAATGTTCTTGAAGGCTATGAGCTACGATGATTTTGAGGAGATCTTAGCCTTATTGATTTATGGCTTAGTGTTGTTCCCCAATCCTGATCAGTTCATAGACGTTCATGCCATCAACATATTCCTGAGTCACAATCCAGTGCCTACCTTACTTGGAGACATCCTACATTCTCTTCACACCCGTACTACAAGGGCAAGAGGAACTTTGATGTGCTGCATACCTTTACTTTCTAGGTGGTTTATTTCTCACCTTCCTCGCTCAGTAATGAAGAATGAGCAAGGGTTCAGATGGTCCAAGAGGATCATGTCACTTTCTCACTCAGACATCCATTGGTGCTCCAGATCTATGGAGAATGTCACCACCATTGACCGTTGTGGGGAGTTTCCTAATGTGCCACTTCTAGGCATAAGAGGAGGCATCACCTACAACCCATCTCTAGCTTTACGACAGTTTGGTTACGCCCGGAGCGATGGTCCACATGACATGTTGATTCAGGGCATTGTGTTTGACTACGACAACGATCTTCAGGGTTACCGTCAGAGATTCATACGAGCTTGGGGAAAGGTAAACAGGATTGACAGCAAGACACTGGAGCCTAAGTACACTATTCCAATGGAGGCTTATCTCAGATGGGTACGATCTCGTGCTCAGACACTCATGATGCCATATCCTGCCGTCCTACCAGTTACCATGGAACCTGTTGCTGAAGGAGACACAGCTTATACCATCCTTCACCCAGACATGCCTACTGATATGGAAGACTTGCAGAGATCATGGATCCAACTGAAAGAGCAAAGGGATACTTTCGAGGCTCATTACAAAGCAAGCCAAGCAAGGATCCTAGAGCTAACAAAGCTACTTCATGAGGAACGAAACCTCAACTCATACCTCAACACAAAGAGGAAACGTCCATGGGAGACTTAAAACCCCATCTTTTGTACTTATTTCGTTTTCATTTTTTGTAAGCCTAAAAGGCAAAACAAGTTATTACTAATAAAAAGTTACTTTCTTGTTTGTTTAAGCAAATTTAAATCCTGCGGTCCTTGAAAACATTGCATATGCATTCCCATATCATTGCATCACAGGTTTATAATTGTGCACAGGTTTCTCATCTTCTCGCTGTTTATTTCAGCAATGGCTCTTGAACAATCAGTTAAGGATCTCCAGGCACAGAATGCACAGTTCCAAGAGCTGATCCTGAACCTATCCAAGGGGCAGGATGAATTGAAGACACTGCTGGCCAAGAAGACTAAGAAGGCTAGAAGGTCTGCTGGGTTGCTCAACATGGGAAGAAGGTTCAAAAGTCCTGTCAAGACCAAGGAACAGGTTGAAGACTATGAATCTGAAGAATCTGAGCAGGAGAGAGGCAGTCTCCACAACACTATGGGGGACTCTGATTCTGAGGCTAACTACTACCATGAGCCTAACAAAGACAAATTCAAGATGCTGGTGGATAGAATGGATGCTATGGAATTACAGAAATCATCTGGGCTGGATTTTGAGGATTTGAGCTTGATATCTGGGGTGGTCATACCCATTGGGTTCAAAGTTCCTACATTTGTTGTCTATGATGGGGTCTCTTGTCCCAAATTGCATCTGAGGTCTTATGTCAGAAGAATGCAACCCCACACTGCTGATAAAAAGTTGTGGATCCATTTCTTTCAAGAGAGTTTATCTGGATCTCAGCTAGAGTGGTATTATCAGTTGGAGAGTGTCAACATCAGAGATTGGAATGACCTTGCTGAAGCTTTCTACAAGCAGTATCAATACAATGCTGACTTAGCCCCCACTCGTATGCAGCTTCAAGGCATGTCTATGGGTGCCAAAGAAAGCTTTAAGGAGTATGCTCAGAAGTGGAGAGACTTAGCTGGAAGAGTTCAACCCCCTTTGACTGATAGGGAGTTGGTTGATATGTTCATGTGTACGCTGAATGGTCCGTTTTACAGTCATCTCATTGGAAGCTCATCATCTGGCTTCACTGAGTTGATCATGACAGGAGAGCGAGTAGAGAATGGTATCAAGAGTGGTAAGATCCAAGTGGGCACTTCTTCATCAGGTGCTGCAAAGAAGCCTCCCACTGGGAAGAAAGAATCTAATGCTGTTTATGGTCAGCCTGATCGTAACAGAAGACATCAGTCTGTGAGTGTAGTTCATATTTCAAATCCAACTCCTGCAACAACAGAGCAGCCTCAGGGCAACCAACAGAGGGCTAGAAGACAGTTCACGAAGATCAACATGTCAATGGCTCAGGCATTATAACATTTGTTGAAGGCTGAACTTATTACCCTGAGGGAGGCTCCTCAGAATCCCAATGTTACATCTCCCAAGTACAATCCCAATGCACGATGTGCATATCATTCAAACTGTCCAGGACATGATACTAATAACTGCTGGGTCTTGAAGAACAAAATTCAAGATATGATTGATGCTGGAGAAATTGAGTTTGATCCACCAGGTACTCCAAATGTGATTACAGCTCCAATGCCAAATCACGAGAAGACTGTCAACGCCATTGATGAAGATATTGATGAAGATCTGCATGTCTATTCGGTTATGGAGTTGAGCACACCATTGTCTGTTATCAAAAAGAGGTTAGTACAAGCTGGGATCTTTCCAGGTTGTCATGAAGATTGTCTATATTGTACCTATAAGCCGGATAGTTGCTTCATTTTGAGAGATGGGATTCAACGTATCATGGATAAATATACTATAGTGTTTGAAAGAAGACCAGCATCTGTAGAAAGTATGGTGGATCATCTGACTCAGGGTAAGAAGATTGAAGAGGTTGACATGGTTGACAAAGTACCACTAAGAATCACTTCAAAGGGTCCCATTAAAATCACTCATCAGGGCCCAATCAAGATTACTGCTGAAGGTCCTGTGAAAGTTGTCGCTGAAGCCAAAGTAGCTCCTCTGATCATCACCACTCCTGGTCCTATTTCTTATACATCTGACAAAGCTGTGCCTTGGCACTATGGGTCTGATGTTTACATCCATGGTGTCAAGCAGGAGCCTTTACCTGATATGCCTGTTGACATTGATAATATTGCTGGATCTAGCAAGATCACTCGTAGTGGAAGAGTCTTCTCTCCTCCAGTTGCTTCTAAGAGTGCAGTTACTCCTGCTGTTACTTCCACCACTGATGCTCGGGGCAAGGGTCCTGTTATTGAGCCTGTATCTACTGATGTGCCAGCTGCTGATGACCTCTCTAAGCAGATGGAAGAAGTATTGAAAATCATTCGCAAGAGTGATTATGATATTGTTGATCAGCTGGGGCATACTCCCTCAAAGATTTCTATGCTCTCCCTGTTATTATGTTCTGAGGCTCATGCCAAGTCATTGATCAAGTTTCTAAAGATGGCTCATGTACCCAGTGCAATTTCTGTGGACCAGTTTGAGAATTGTGTTGCGCACCTGACCTATGACAACGGGTTAGGATTTTCTGATGCTGACTTGACCCCGGCCAAGAGGGATCATAACAGGGCCTTGCATATTTCAATTGAATGCAGGGGCACTACCCTGTCTCATGTGCTGATAGACAATGGTTCCTCTCTGAATGTGTTGCCTAAGGAAGTCCTGAACAAGCTGAGTCTTGAAGATACGGTATTGAAGCCTAGTAATATTGTGGTAAAGGCTTTTGATGGTTCTAGAAGAGTAGTGCATGGGGAAATTGATCTTCCAATCAAGGTTGGCTCTCAGGTGTTTACTGCTACATTCTATGTGATGGATATTCGTCCTTCGTACTCATGTCTGCTTGGTCGTCCCTGGATCCATGGGGCAGGTGCTGTGACCTCCACATTACATCAAAAGTTGAGATATCCGGTGAATGGAAAAGTTGTTACTGTCTTTGGAGAGGAAGAATACTTTGTCAGCCATGTAAACACTTTCAAGTATCTGGAAGTAGAAGGTGAATACATTGAAACTCCATGTCAGTCATTTGAAGTGGTTCCCTGGGCTGTTAAGGATTGTGTGACTCCTCCTGCTGTGAAGAAGGTTCCTGTGGTCATCAGAAACCCTCCAACAATGGCAATGGCCTCCCTCAATGATGCAAAAGCTGTGGTGGAAGAAGAATCCCAGAAGGCTGTTCGTCGTGCTCGTGCTGTTCGTATCACCAATCAAGGGGTTATCAATGCTGTGGGAGATCAAGATGAAGACTACAACTTGGAGGCATGGATTTTTCCTACTGTGGGTGCTGGACTCAATAATTGGAAAGCTGAAGATGTTATCCCTATCTCCTTTAGTCAGGAGTAAATACTATTACTGTGTTATGTTTTTAAATTTATAATTTCTGGAACAATTAAAACTTTCAAGCCATGTGCCTTACCCGGGGCACAATGGTGTGCTTGTTACGGGTTGTCATTTCATTTGCATACTTCATTCAATAAAATCAGTGGACGTTTCGTTTTCGTAAATATTGTGTTCCTTGTCTTTCTTTTTCTTTTATTTTTGCTTTATCAGCTAGGTGTTCTTACACACACCCACGTCACTAAAATGCAGATCCTCATTCACTCTGGATCCAGTTGATAACAGTTCTACTATTGCCAATTACAATTTCGAGAATCCGATCTATCAAACTGAAGACGGAAACGAGGACGATTGTGAAATACCTGTAGAGCTTGCTAGGTTGTTACAACAAGAAGAGAAAGCTATACAGCCACATGAAGAGCCAGTCGAAGTTGTGAATCTGGGAGCCGAAGAAAACAGAAAAGAGGTCAAGATAGGGGCTGATTTAGAGGACAGTGTCAAGAGCAGGTTGATTCAGATGCTACGTGACTATGTGGAGATCTTTGCTTGGTCTTATGAAGATATGCCAGGGTTGGATACAGACATTGTGGTTCACCGTTTGCCAGTGAAAGAAGATTGTCGTCCAAAGAAGCAGAAGGTTCGTCGTATGCGTCCTGAAATGTCAGAAAAGATCAAAGCAGAGGTAATGAAACAGTTCAATGCAGGGTTCTTGGCCGTAACTTCTTATCCTCAGTGGGTTGCAAATGTGGTACCAGTTCCTAAGAAAGATGGTAAGGTACGTATGTGTGTAGACTACAGAGATCTGAACAAGGCTAGCCCTAAAGATGACTTTCCACTTCCTCATATTGATATTCTGGTAGACAACACTGCTCAGCATAAGGTATTCTCTTTTATGGATGGTTTCTCTGGTTACAATCAAATCAAGATGGCACCTGAAGATATGGAGAAGACTACATTTGTGACACAGTGGGACACCTTTTGCTATAAGGTAATGCCATTTGGTTTGAAGAATGCAGGGGCAACATATCAGCGTGCTATGGTGGCTTTGTTTCATGATATGATTCATCATGAGATAGAGGTATATGTAGATGATATGATAGCCAGGTCTCAGAATGAAGAACAACATCTTGATCATCTGCACAAGTTGTTTGAGAGGTTGAAGAAATACAGGTTGAGATTAAATCCAAACAAGTGTACTTTTGGAGTTAGATCTGGAAAACTCCTGGGTTTCATTGTCAGTGGAAAAGGTATTGAAGTGGATCCTGCAAAAGTGAAAGCTATACGAGAGATGCCAGCTCCCCGTACTGAGAAGGAGGTTAGAGGTTTCTTGGGACGATTGAACTACATTGCAAGATTTATTTCCCAATTAACTACCATCTGTGAGCCAATCTTCAAGTTGTTGAAGAAAGATCAGGTGATGGAATGGAACGATGAGTGCCAGACTGCCTTTGATGAAATCAAGAGATATTTGCTAGAACCTCCAATTTTAATGCCACCAGTTGATGGAAGACCCTTGATTATGTATTTAACAGTATTAGACAACTCAATGGGGTGTGTATTGGGGCAACATGACGAGTCTGGTCGAAAAGAGCAGGCAATATACTACCTTAGCAAAAAGTTTACCGACTGTGAAACAAGATACTCACTGCTCGAGAAAACTTGCTGCGCTTTGGCATGGGCTGCTCGCCGACTAAGACAGTATATGTTGACCCATACTACCTTGTTGATTTCGAAGATGGATCCAATCAAGTACATATTTGAGAAACCTGCTCTCTCCGGAAGAATTGCAAGATGGCAAATGATCTTGACGGAATATGATATACAGTATACCACTCAGAAGGCCATTAAGGAGAGTGTTGTTGCTGATCATTTGGCTCATCAAGCAATAGATGATTACCAGTCAATGAATTTTGAGTTCCCTGATGAAGACATTATGTCTGTTACCAAAGAACCTGGACAATATGACGGACCTGAACAAGGATCCCGATGGACTATGGTTTTTGATGGTGCCTCCAATGCACATGGTAATGGTGTTGGTGTTGTGATTAGTTCCCCTGAAGGTTGTCATACCCCGATTACTGCCAGACTTTGTTTCTATTGTACCAATAACATGGCTGAGTATGAGGCATGTATCATGGGTATGCAAGTTGCTATTGATATGAAGATTCAGTTCCTTGAGGTGTATGGAGATTCAGCTCTGGTAGTAAGTCAGATTAAAGGAGATTGGGATACAAAGCATGATAATCTCATTCCTTACAGAGAACATGTGTTGTCTTTGATCCCACATTTCAAAGAGATTACAATGGATGGTGAAGACAGTGTTCTCAGGAGGTGCCATGATACTGACTACAATGGATGGTGAAGACTTCCCACAACCTGTAAACGCAGACATAGTTAAAAAATACTACGCATAAAAAGAGACCCGCTAGGTTGACAGGCCTAGGCAAAAATAAGGGCATCCCGGCAAACCAAAAGGGTTTGGGCAAAAATTAGGGATATATATATAAAAAGATGTACACCCGGCAAGTCGAAAACCTGAAAAGGCGGCTTGGGCAAAAAAGGGTATCCCGGTGGATTGAAAACCTGAAAGGGCAATCCAGGCAAAAGTTAGGGATTAAAGCGTATGACTATGTCTCGTTTGGATCACTCATGAAACTGCAACCAGTTGTACTACTTACTCAAGCTCAAACAGATAAAGCTCAATCCAATCGTTTCCGTCTCAACAGCAAGAAGATGAGATACTTGAGTGGCAATAGTAGAATTGAAACTCAATAGGATTATTTCCCACATAGCTGATTCTTTTTGTAAAACTTCATGACAAAATTCTCTTACTAGGGTTTATGTCTCCTTGTACAAACTTACCCGTGTATGAGTCACTTTTGATATAAATAAATTCCATCTTTTGAATCCAGATTCACTTTTACCCTATTTACATAAGCGAAACGTCCATTGGTTGTGTTTGAATGTATGTATGCCTTTGAATATGATTGATGTTTACCAGAAACGCATGTATGCTTTTAATATGATTGATGTTTACCAGAAATGCATGAAAATGCAGTAATAGTATTTACTAAGGACGAACGAGGGAAGGATTTCAACGAAGCTTCGCCGGTTCATCTTTACAAGACAGTTACAAACCATCAGTAGGACTAATCCATTTTCACAAAGTCTAATCTCCCCTGGAATTTATATCCATCTCTTTTATCCTCATACGGATATACGGGAAATTACTTTCCAATAAGGGCACGATGAACGAAGACGGGATGTTATACTTATCCTACTATCAAACGAAAACGAAGGTTATCTATACCCTACTATCCCCAACAACGGGAGGTTATCTATACCTTGTTATCCCCAACAACGGGAGGTTATCTATACCTTGTTATCCCCAGCAGACGGAGGGTTATATATTCTTCAACAACGAATCGGGATTTATTTTCCTTGGCCAGCAGTTGTTATACAAGGATATCCAGACACTTCCAGCAGTGTCATAGCATACATACATCATTTACATCATACCATAACATATATGTCTATAGTACATTACCTAAGTGCATCATGTCATACATGCATACATAAAGCATAAACTAATGTTGTTATACAGAATGCTACCTTGTTTTCAGGTTAATTATCCAACAAACAATCTTATGATCTTTGGGACTGCTTTATTGTAACCTCAGGGTTACTTTATCCTCCTGATGAGCTTCTTATTACTTTGGGACTGCTTTATTGTAACCTCAGGGTTATTTTATCCTCCTGATAGCCTCTCATGACTTCAAGACTGCTTTAGAGCTACTGATTGCTCTATCCTCCTGAAATCATCCTATTACTTCAAGACTGCTTTAGAGCTATTCATTGCTCTATCCTCATGAGGTCATATTACTACTTCAAGACTGCTTTAGAGCTATTCATTGCTCTATCCTCCTGAAGCCATCTAATTATTTCAAGACTGCTTTAGAGTTATCCATTGCTCTATCCTCCTGAAATTACATTATTACTTCAAGACTGCTTTAGAGCTATTGATTGCTCTATCCTCCTGAAGACATATCACATTATTATTTCAAGACTGCTTTAGAGCTGTTGATTGCTCTATCCTACTGAAGCCATTCTATTACTTCAAGACTGCTTTAGAGCTATTGATTGCTCTATCCTCCTGAAGCCATTATTACTTCAAGACTGCTTTAGAGCTATTGATTGCTCTATCCTCCTGAGGTCAGATTTATCACTTCAAGACTGCTTTAGGGTTATCATTATTGATTGCTCTATCCTCATGAAGACATGCTGTTACATCAGTATTACTCCAGACTCCTGACAGTTCTCATTATACTACTGAAGAACTTTCCCCTAGTGGCATCTTTAAGCCCACTCAATCATGTTCAACCAACCATCAATATCACTCCATGCACTGGTGAGTGCAAATTTTTGGGCTTTTGTGTTCAATCCCCTTCAACCTTCCAGGTTACGACTGGCAAATATACCAATCTAACCCCTCAGGTTTCAGAAAATTGAACAGGGGCAGCTGTTGCACCCCAAAATTTGCCCTCACAATACAAGACTTTGTGTTCCAAGAAGGTTCACAAGGTTCACAAAATTCACAATTGGTCAGAAGAGTTGACAATTCCCTCAGACAATGCACCTCCTAAGCAGTGCATCCAAAACTAGGGTTTTGACTTTAATCAGGCTAAATGGACTTCCAAGACTTCAAGTGAGCTTCATAACATCTTATATGTGTATAAGAACCCCCATGTCAAGTTTCAAGACTTTTCTCAAAAGTTTGCTCAGTCAGATGATCAGATAAGTCAAAAGCAGTCAATGCAGTTAAAAGGTCAAACTGAGGTCAACTGTGGTCAAACCAAAGTCAAACTTCATGATTTTTTTTTTTTTTTGCCAACATCAAAGAGAGGTTGGGTGAGAAATATTATCATAATAACTGTAATACCCCAAATTTTGCCCTAAGATTTGTCGTCGCATTTCATTGCATTTAATCAATTACTAACAAATTTGTGTAGTCGTTTGACTTTTTGCAGGTAAATATCATATGGCATGCATTTTTTTTTCTAAAAAGTAAAAGTGGCACAATTGGCAGGAGGACATGTGTAAGGAGTTATGAGTGTGAGAGGTTGAGAGTTCGAATCTCACCTATGTCACTTTTTTTGTTTTTTATTATTTTTACTCTAAATTTTTCTATCTTTCATTAAAAAAATAACAAAAATAGTTTTTTATTATTATTTAATTATTATTTTCGTATTTTAATTAAATCATTTTTTAAAATATTATTTTTTTCACTTTTTTCTAAATTATTCATAAAAATATCCAAAAAATCATAAAATAAAAAATATTGAAAAAAATTTTGTTCTTTTTATAATATTTTTTATTTTAGGAATCAATAGGATTATTAGTTTTTATTTTAAGTTTATTTTAATTATTTTAAATTATTTAAATTTTATTTTTTCTTAACTAATTATTTAGTTTGGGCTTTAAAATGGGCTTTAGGGACATTATTGACAATTTGGTGTTAACCCTAATTTGTTCCCTATATATACATGTGTTGCCTTGTTGGAAAAAAGGAGAGAATGAAAAAAACCTAAGAGTAGTGAGTGCCGTTTGCCGTTATTTAGTTTTCTTCTTCATCCATTACTATTGTTTCTTTTTCTTCATCGTTTACCGTTATTTCTTTTCCTTCATCTATTACTGTTGTTTCTTTTTCTTCATCTTTTACCGTTATTTCTTTTTCTTCATCTATTACCGTTATTTCTTTTTCTTTATCTATTACTGTTACGTTTATATATATATATAATTTTTAAATTGTTAGAGTTTATATATATAAGATTTTTGATCGAATTATGTCGATACGATGTTTGCACATTTGTGTGCATGACGCGTGACATTTGTGTTAGTTCGATCTGGTTGCGATGATCGCATTTTTGTGTGAGCAATAATACTATTTTTTGCTTAATTTCTTTTTCTTCGCGATAAATTTTGTTTCGTCCGATTTAGATCTGGTTGCGATGAGCGCATTTCTGCGTTAGCAACATTGTTGGGTTATTTGGCACATTTAAAATTCATTATTGCTTTATTATTATTATTATTATTATTATTATTATTATTATTATTATTATTATTATTATCATTATTTATTATTATTATCATTATTATCATTATTATTACCATTATTATTATTATTGTTATCATTAATTTATTAAAATTTGTTATAATATAAAAATCTGTTTTTTAAAATAAATAACATTAACATCTTTTCCAAATTAATATGAAAACCTATTATTTTTAAGAAAAACTTTTTTTTTAGATAAATTTAAAATAATAACTAAAATCTTTTTTTTTAAATAATAACTAGAACCGTTATTTATTTTATTTTATTATTGTTCAATTCAAATTTCATTATCATATTGTATCTGCTCCTCTCATGTAACTTCGCGAACTTAACAATCGCTCTTTAAATTCTGTCTTTAAGTTTCTGCTTGTATGGCTTACTGTCTGCATTTTATTTCCACTTGCATGATTTAAATCTCTCACATCTTCATCAATACTTCTGTCACATTACACACATCCGAAGGTTAGGTCTAACTGTTTGGCCGCCGCGCCAATAGTCTGTAAAACTTCACACATTCAATCTCAAACCCTCAAAACTACAAACTACAAACCCTAATTTTCACAAATGCCTCGCCGCAGGCAAAATTACAATTTTACCCTTAGCATTAGGTCAAAGAGCCGCCGCGCTCATTTTAGGGTTTCCCGCCGTGGAATCCCTAATTTAACCCTAATTACAACTTAACATTTCAACGTAGAGATTTGGAGTTTCTACACTCCATGTAAGCGTGTCCTTAAGATGCGTTTATTCCCCTTGAGACCTTGACCACAGTCAAGAAGTTTCTAACCTCCCTATTGAGGGGAACTACGATTACTCTGATTCCACTCCCGTAAGGATACGTAGGCACAAGATGCGATGTCTTGCCGAGTAAACTTAGAATTAACCCCCTTTATTATTTATTATTGCTTATTTATATTTTATTTATCTTTGCTATTTAATTATTTTGCTATTGTTTCTTGGATGTAAAGTTGTTTAATTATTTAATTATTATTATGGTTAGTAATTAGGGAGTGTAACAACATGTATGTAATATTAAAATAAATTTAGATCACTTTTAAATAAAGATAATTAAAATAAACACGTCACACACGTAAGTCGATTTTAATCGCCGTCTCACTTCCTAAGGATATCCCTCAAGTTGCCTATGAATATTGGTTAAGTGGGGTGTATAAAGCAAGTCCCTCAAAAAGAAAATCATCAAAGTCCCTTATGGTTGCCTTTACGAATCGAGTCCCTTTCGAAAAATGATGATAGTCCCTTATATGTGCTTATTACATCCCACAATGGCCTTCAAAAATCCAATTGTCCCTCACATACCCCTTAACATCCAAAGTAAGGACTACCTACTCCATTATAGTAGGGATAGTCTTACTAAAGGAAAGAATAAAGAATAAGAAAGACCTTTAAACATTAGGGTAGGTTACTCCTAGGTGCTTGCTCACTTCAAAACTGTTTCACACTTAAACAAATTTTCAACAAGTTTTCAAACAAGTTCTTAACACATCCTTACATGGATTATTTATTAACTATTCTGAAAATTTTCTATTCACACACTACACTTTCAAAACAATTCAAAAGTGAGCTTAAGTACCTAAGAGCCCATGGATAACCATGGATGAAAAGGGTGCTAACACCTTCCCTTTTCATAACCTACCCCCCGGACCCAAAATATTCTCTAAGGTCTTTCCTGTTCTTTTATAACCTTTCCTTATGGATAAAATAAAAGTCGGTGGCGACTCTTGCTATCCGCAACATTGTTTAAAGTCAGTTCTCCCACCGTGTTACACCATCCTGCAATCTTCCTTGACCTGATAAACCCCAACTTGATTCAATTTAAGTCCACCTCATGATAAAAACAACATATTTTTGGATTTTTTGAATAAGGTTAGTGGATGGATGTACGAAATATAAGTTGTATACAGGTAGGACAAATTTGGGGTATGACAGCTACTAGCTAAAAGGAAAAGGGGAAATAAAATAGAGGGAAAGGAATAAAGTGCTCACAGAGGATTGGGGCCCTCGTGCCTACGTATCCTCATAGTGAAATGAGGAATTCAAAGCTTTGTAGTTAATGGAACCAGGAAAGAGAGGAGAAGGTGGAAGAAGGTGACTCGCCAAGATTTTGCAATCTCGTGCCTACGTATCCTTATAGTGCAGTGAGGAATTCAGAGCCTACGTAGTTCGTGGAACAAAAACAGAGAAAGAAAAGGAAACAGAGACAGTGTTAAAACCAAGAGCGAAACGAAGAAGCAAGACCCTACTGGGGATGCAAAAGAATGATGTCAAAACCAATAAAGAAAGGCAAAGGAAAGTTCTGCTAAGGGACGCATGAGAGAAGTGACGACTCCACTAGGGAGAAAACAAAAGAATGGTTTCGGAACCAAGAGAATAAAGGGACAAGAATCGAGGTAAAAGGTAAGATTCATAGGGGACTCGGTGCATTAACTAGCTGGCAGTGATTAACCGAAGAAAGATAAGAGCAAAACTCCATGGGGAAAGCAAACGATTGGTGTCAACAGACGGACTGTGAAGAACCAGAATGAGAGTATTGGACCAAGAGAAGGTGTTTGACTCTCTGGAGAACTCGACACATTAAACAATAAACAATGGTTAATCGAAGAGAGAAAGGAGTTGGTTTTAACCAAAGAATGGTGATCAACCAGAAGAACAAATGTGAAACCAAGCGAAGGTTGTGACCCAAAGGACAGATGTGGAACCAAGTGAAGGTTATGATCCAAAGGATGGGTGTGGAACCAAGCTAAGGTTGTGATCCAAAGGACGGGTGTGGAACCAAGTGAAGGTTGTGGCCCAAAGGACAGTACACTGACTAAACAAGAAGTACTTGACCGAAGGAAAGGATAGTTGAACCAAAACAAGGTTACTAACCCAAATGTGCGAGTGTTTGAACCAAAGAGAGGTTGATAACTGCAGGGGATTCGATGTTTTAACAGACAAACTTTGATTTAATAGAAAAGAATGAGTGATTAACCAAGAGAAGGTGATTAACTCAAGCGAAACTCAGTATGTTAGCAGATGGGTTGGGGTTAACTGAGAAAAGGGTGATTAACCAAGAGAAGGTGATTAATCCAAGAAAGATTGGCTCTAATAGGCGAACTGTGATTAACCAAAGGATGGGGTGATTAACCTAAAAGAAGGATGTACGACTTTGCTGGGGAAGAAAATATTTAGTTTTAACCAAAGAACGGTTGATTAACCAAGAGAAAAAGGGTGATTATAAATCTTCTAGGGAATCAAAGAATATTGATTGGCCATAAGAAAGAGGTGTTGGATCGAAAGGAGGAAGCTAAATTCAGGGACAAATGATTAGGGTACAAGTGATAAAGGATCGACTCGGCCGACAAATGGAAGACACTATATTAAGGAGATAGAGACGACTATTCCGGGAACAGGGTCATTCGTCCCTTACCCAAAATAATAAGAATGAGTGTAGAAATTTTCCACTCTCATTCTTTCTCTAGCATCAAAGTATAGTGCAGGAATCAAAACCGACAGAGTAACAGCACAAACTTGTACAGTGCTCCAACGTGTTATGCAGACTTCCAACTCAACAAGGGATCGAGAGAACAAGGTTCTAAAGGATCCTAAAAAGAAGAAAGAGGGAAAACCAACTAATCAAAACAAAGTTTTGATCAATCGATCAAAAGGGAATGAACAAGCTAATAATCTTTCAAGTGAGTCGAAAGATCATCAAAGCGAGCGTGTGAGGTAATGATTATACAAAATTAAGTTCATTCAAATGAAGAACAAACTTAATGCAATCAAGAAGAAATTGCAAGGCAGCAACAAACATCAATTAACATGCATCACTAATCATGTTATCATGTGGACAAAGAGTGCAAGAAAGATCATGATCATAAAATGTCAAAATTGAAAACAATCACATAATCGATAAATCGAGCATCCAAGTTTACATACATGCTTCAAACGGAGGTTAAGCAGCTCATAAAATATCCACAAATATCAAGCATAGCAAGCCATGGAAGTTAGATGAGGAAAGAAGACCAAACAAGCTTGAAAAAACACAAAAATGGCATTCTGGTTCAATGTTAATCGGTTAATCATTTGCTAGTGCAAAATGGTTAATTGATTAACCTTTGAAAAAAAGCATATTTTTTGCTGAAAACAGAGGTGTTAATCGATTAACCATTTTGCACTAGCAAATGGTTAATTGATTAACCCTGTAGTAGTGACAGAAAATTGGTTTTTAAAAAGCACTTTTAGCAACTTATCAATTATGCAATCACTCACATGTTAGGGAAAACATTTGTGTATGAAAATCAATTTAAAAATCAACAATTAAGCATATATTGAATCAATTAATTCATCAAGAACAAATATTAAGCAATTGTATAATTAATTCGCACACAAAAAATTATCGAATCTACATCACGAACAATACGAAAATGATCGAAAACAGTAAATTGAGTGAGAAATTCCAACCTACAAGGCAGAGGATTGCCTTGGTGATTGTTGCAAGTGAATTGTGATGAGAATAATCAAAGAAAACTAGAGAAATCTGAACTTATGACCGAATCATAGCGAAATCGAGCAAAATGCAACGAAAGCTCCAAATACGAATTTGCACCGAAGAAACTTGAGATAATCACTCGAGTTGAAGAAAAAGCTACTGAAAATCCAGAAATCCAAGTAGAAAGGCAAGATAGTTGAGGTTAAGCTCGAGAGAAAAGTACTTTCAATGTGAAAGTTGTTACTCTTCAATGGTGAAAATTAAACTCTAGTGTGGCTTGGGAAGAAGATGAAGATGAATGTGAAAAAAAGTTGCAGAAACTTTAGAGAGAATGTGAGAGAGAAGAGTGAAAATTGAGAGAGAATTGTGAAAAATGGTTGAATCCCCTCAAGCAAAAATGCCAAGGTTCCTTTATATAGAGTGAAGGTTTGGAGTGGCTAGGTTTGGAGTTTGCTTTAGAGCTTGTTGTGGAACTAGCTTTAGAGTTAGTTACATTAACTCAATGAGTTGGAAGTTGACTCGGTTAGTTAGTTTGTTAACTCGGTGGAGCAATCCCAATTTAAGTCAAAATCCAATGGTTCACATACTTGCAAATGGAGTTACATGGTGGTCTTGATTGGAAATGATGTATTGTAGTAAATGCAAATGGATTCTTGAAGTATCTTAAAGTTTCTAGAATATTCCACATGTCACTAGAACCAAGTGAACCTCAAAAAGTAGAGGAAAAGTTGTTGTCATGAAAATGCAGCAGAATCTGCCAAAATACAACGGTTAATCTATTAACCATTTTGCACTAGAATATGGTTAATCGATTAACCAAGCCAAAATTTGTCCAATTTGTTTGAAAAAAGGTGTTATGGCCATGGTTCTGATTTTTAACTTTTTGCTTTGATGAATAGGCATAGAAAATCTTGTTTTTTGCTTATGTTGAAAATATGATGTCTTCACGAGGATATGATTAAATCGGGCTTGGAAAACCTGAATACTTCTGCAACAAAAACCCAACAGAGAAAAAGTGCTAATACGTATGCCAGCGATGCGAATGCTCATACTTATGCAAAAGGCAAAAAGGAAGGTCAAATTTGGGGTTACGGCAAGTAGTATTTGAATGGGAAACCTTCTGAGAAGTTTTTCAGAAAGTGTATGAGTGAGGACAAAGCATGCTGAAAAAGACATGTGTTGGTTTGTGGTGTCAATCAACAATCATGAAAGCAGTATGAAGTGTTACATCTAGCACCATTGAAACTCCTTCCTCTTTTTCAAGTACTAAGAATAAAAAGACTTGCAAGGTTATTTCCTTTAGAAGTGGCATGGAATAGGTGGGGCCAAGTAGAAAAGATGAAAATCATGAAGTTGTAAGACAGCATCCTACTGATGTATTAGAAGAAGTCACTCAAGAAACTAAACCTGAGCCATCCATCGCTAAAAGATAAAAATGCTAATTATTTGAAAATGCTAATATATCAATTTTAGACTTACAGAAAGGAAAGTCACCTATCGCATCACCTGAAATTGTAGAAGTTCCAAGTGACATGCCTAAAACAAGTTCATTGAGAAAATGTATGCAAGAAAGGCATTCACAGCTATTTTTTCGAATCACAAAAACCAATGATGAATAACAATTTAGAAAGTTTATGAAGATTTTGAAGCATATGCATATAAACATAACTTTGATTTATAACGTCCAATATAATCCAATTTGTTCCCAATTTATGAAGGATGTCTCAATCAAGAGGAATCATGCGAGAGAATTTTCCACTATTGCATTAAATCAAGAATGCAGTTTGCTAGTGCAAGGCAAGCTTCCACAAAAAATTAAACATCTATAAAACTTTACTACACCTTGCAACATCAGAGATACATTTTGTAGGATAGTTTATGTCACTTGGGAGAAATCGTTAATTTAATTTCCTTGTCTATATTCTAAAGCTTAAGGTTGGAACTGGAAGGCCTACTACCACATCCTCCAACTAGTTTACTAAAGCATTTGTTATCCTCAAGGGAAGATTTAAAATGTGTTGGTAAAAGTTTACAAGTTGTTGTTTCCTGGTGATTTTATTATTGTGGACTTTAATATCGATGAACACGTTCACATTCTATTGGGAAGACCTTTCCTTGCTACAAGAAAAACTCGTTGATGTGGGAAAACGAGAATCACAATGAGAGTCAGTGGTCATCATATGTTTTCTAATGTATTAAATTCTTTGAAATACATTGAAAAAGATGTGGTTGATTTCTCTTTAGTTGCTAGTTAGGACTCCTTATTCCATAAGAAATTTCTTCATTATAATGATGAATTAAGACAAGAATTAGAAGTATTTAAAGATAAATAATTGAAGAACAAAGGGATCATAATTGAGACATCATCAAACACACTTAATGCAAGTTGGCTTGAAAATTTTGAAACCTTAAAGATCAATGTTGAAATGATCAATAATAATGTGCCATATGTGGTAAAACCTCCAAGTTAGAATTAAAAAACAACCTTCTCATTCTAAACTTTCCTACTTAGAAGCAAGACATAAGTTTCTTATCATCATAGCTTCTGACCTAACACTAAAAAATGAGAGTCTTCTCTTGACCCTTTTGAAGAGGTGCAAAAACGCCATTGATTGGAAAATGGCTGACATAAAAGGAATTAGACCTACTATTTTCATGCAAAGAATTTTATTGGAAGAAAATGCAAATAATGACGTAGAAAGAAAAAGAATTATGGACCCAATTATGAAGGAAGTGGTAAAGAAGGAGATCATAAACTAGCTTGATGATGGAATAATATACCATGTCTCTTATAGCATTTAGGTAAGCTTAATTCAGTATGTTCCAAAGAAAGAATGAATAAAACTATAGAGAATGACAAGAATGATCTTGTACCTACAAGATATGTGACTTAATGGAGAATTTACATGGATTATAGAAATTTTAACAAGGCCACAAGAAAGGACCACTCCCCTTTATCTTCATTGACCAAATGTGTGATAGGTTGTCTGAGAAGGAATATTATTGTTCCTTTGATATTTACTCGAGTTATAACCAAATTTCTATAGTACCCGAAGATCAAGAAAATACCACGTTCACATGTCAATATGGAATCTTTGCCTTTAAAAAGATGTCATTTGGATTGTGTAATGTCCATGCTACATTCCAAATATGCATGATGGCTCTCTCTTTAGATCTCTTAAAATCATTAATGGAAGTTTTCATAGATGAATTCTCTATTTTGGTGAATCATTTTTAAAATGTTTAGATAATTTGGAACTAGTACACATAAGGTGTGACCACTACTACAAATAATGCTTATAACATCGCATGCGAAAGAGATGTAATCTCAGCTACCAAGCCGAAGTAACGAACGGTGACATAAAAAGTTATCACTTAACACCTCGGTTAATGAAAATCCGAGGGGTAAATTTATATGATCATGGGTTCGAACCCGATCATCTGTATTTTTATTATTTACACAAACAGTGTCTCAAACCTCTCAATTTATTTTAAAACCGAAGGGTTAGATAGTTTTTTTAAAAAATAAACTTATTACATTACTTACACAGAATATTAATAAATTATTTGTTTACAAACTAGATTGTTTAAACAAAATATTATATTGTTTACACAGAATATTAAAGTAAAAATGTTGTTCTTCATCGTCATCGCTGTCGATGAAGAACAAATGTTGGATATCTTGGAGAAGAGAAAATGTTGGGGATCCTCGTTTCGTTGATCTTGAGGAAGAACAAATGTTGAATGTAATATATTTTCTATTGCTTTTGAATTCATTTGTTTTTAATAACAAAAAAAAGTTAGTTAAATAAAATAAATATTAAATTATATGATTATTTAATAACACAAATCTTAAACCCAAATAATTTTCTGCACTTCCAATCCATCGCTAATGGCAAAAGTTAAAGTGGAGGATGTAGATAGTTTCAATCACTTTATGATATTTCTTTATCAATTTCAGATATCAGAAAGCCTTTGTAATGGAAATTTTTTAGGAATCACGCGGATCACTAATGGTAGTTTCTAGAGCATTGATAATCTTGAAATAAACGACAAAGATTTGTTTAAGAATGCTAAGTTATCCCCTAGGTTTCTATAAAAACCGAGGTGAACATGCTTTTTTTAATTACATTGTTTACACAGAATATTGAAAAATAATAATACATCAAAACTAAAATTTTGATGTAAGAAGTTATCTGGTCCAAACATTGCACGCATCCAATTTCTAAAAGAGTTATCTGGTCCCAACATTAAATGCATCAAACTTCTATTGAAAAAATGTTTTTCTACACTATCCATCATAGAAAACTTTTACAAACTTCTAAATACAACAACAACAACATCAACCCCATTTTGTGAGATGGATTCCAAAAGAATGATGTGATTTTTACTTCTAACGAATTTGGAGTGGCTACATATAAGTTAGAATTAGGGTAAAATTTGTATAACGATTGCTTTTATAATAAAATCTTACCTATCTTATACCTCGTTTATTAGGGAAACTGATGGGATATATCATTTAGTTTACAAAAAAATTATAATAAATAAAAATAGTTTCCTAATTGTTTTTTCCCTCGGAGTTTTTAAAAAACTAGGTAAAATATGATTTCTATATCTAAAAAAATCATGGCGCGCATTGGCATCAGATCCACTAGAGTAACAATGATCATCCATATTCAAAAATGTAATGTATCTTTTGGATTTTCAAGGCATTCTAACTTCTCTGATTGTTTCACTTCCTATTCTCATCTTCACTTTATCTAAGCATTATTCCTTATTTCAACGTCTCATTTCCAACTCTTTGTGTGTTTAAACCTAGTTTCAAAATCTTTACTTTTCTTCAAAATTGTCTTCAACAGCCTTAGATGAAAATATTTTGTTAATAATCAATGAAAAGTTTGTTGATTTCAATGATTTGAAAGACAAAGACTTTGATATAAGGAAAACTATTTGCAAACAAAAGTTGAACGATTACTTTGGCATTTTTAATGGATCTGTCTACATTAATTTCGTTAAAGAGTTCTGGTTAAATCCCTCTGTTGGACCATCTGATCATGATGTTGACTCAATCCAGCCCTATGTCAATGGCTTTTTGTCACTTATTACTCAGAGAATAAAATGTGAAGAGGAAAGTGTTTGTGTTGAACATTATGGATTCAACAATATCTATAAAAATCACTTTCACCTAATTTATGCAACCAACGATAATCTCAACAGTCTTGCTAGTCTATGGCCAATTGACAAAGTTTTGTATCAACTTCTAGTGCCAAATCTCCGTCCATGAGAGAAAGAACTCGAAACACTTAATTAGAATGACAAGCATCTCTTGTTATTCTTTACCAAGAACATCATAGTTAATCTTTCTCTTACCATTTTTAATTATTTAAAGGAAGTTATAATCATCTCTAAGAATGAAATGACTTTTCTCATACCATATGGAAGAGTTCTTTTTGAACTTTTTTCTCAGTTAGGGATAGTTAATAGTGATACTATTGAAGTTGAGTGGAGTCAGAAATTTGAATATGTGGAATAATTATTTGTTATCCTATTTTTAATTAATGAAATATTTCCTTTTATATTATTGTCTATTCGTTTTTATTGATAACAATTTTTTTTTAGAATTACTTATTACAAAGAAAAAAATGAAAAAAAAAATTTAATAAAAAAAATGGGAAGATTGAAAGACGCCAAGTGAGAAATCATTGGAAAAAACTTTAAATGCAGTTACTGGGATTTGAAGCGTGTTCCCTAATAGCAATTTTATCTCGGGTTTTAAAAAACACCGAGGTATTATGTTTAATATTTTTTTCAGAATAATTGACGCTCACTTATTGCTATATTACATCGGTTTTATATAAAATTGAGAAAAAAAATTATTTTTAAAAAAATAAAATTTGTCGCTCATATGATCTATAAATTCGGTATTTGTCATGCTTGAGGTGAAACTTAATATTACTTTTAGTATTGGATAAAAAAAATTTGAGCTTAAATTGTCAAAAATGTCACGTTATAATAAAGAAATGAATTGTTTTTGGACATTATATTTTAAAGAAAGGGTTGGAAGATGATCAAGCAAATATTAGAGTTATTGAAAAACTACCACCCTCAACAAATGTTGGATTTTTTAAGAGATTTATCAAATATTTCTAAAAAATCACAATCTTTATGACCCACAAAAAAGACACTAATTTCTACACTCATCATCATTTCATTAGATTGGTCTCAAGCCATTTTGTTAACCAAGTGATTCTAATCACAAGAGGAAAAGGGGCGAATCATAATATTTAAAATGAAAAATTAATTTATAAAATTGCTTTGATTTAAAAAGATTTATAATAGAAGATAGAAATACCAATCACCTTTACCGACACTTCAAAAGGGCCCACGGAACTATGGTGGTAGCTGTTTCTCTCCCCATTTTTATTTTGTAATTTATGTTTTCTTATACATTATTTAAAATATCTTACTACTACGTTTCTTGTTTTTTTCCCCTTACTATGTTATACAGGAAGAACTGATATTAGTTTTATAATTAAATTTTAAATCCTCCATACTCTTAAACATATTAATAAAAAATATTGATACCAGATTGTGAGTCGTTTTAATTTTTTTAATGCAGTTTCGACGTGAATTTCACGTCATAAATACTTTTTAATAATTAAATAAGATTTTTGATTGTAGGTTGTTTTATTTTATATTTTAAATGTTATACTGTATCAAACACGTCGCAACGTATATTTTTAAATAAAAAAATGCGTCAAAGATTTCACATGAGGGGAGATTCCAATTTTTAAAAAAAATTAAGTTGTGACGTGAAAATCAAGTCGCAACATACTTTTTAGAAAATTCACGTCAATTTTATCATCTTTTCT